>VXBW01000251.1:357095-413398 GCA_013400375.1 Thinocorus orbignyianus
AGGCTGGATGGGGCTTGGAGCAACCTGGTGTGGTGGAAGGTGTCCCTGCCCAGGGCAGGGGGGTTGGAACTGGATGATCTTTAAGGTCCCTTCCAACTCTGACCATTCTGTGATTCTATGATTTAAACACACTAACCCCTCACGGAGTCTCTGTGAGCAGCACACCGGCATGCTCTAGAGGAGGAGGGAAGCGTGGAGGGAAACGATAGTTTGGGGGCTTGAGAGTCGTGTTGTTATTTTCACCACTTTTATAAAGTACCCATCAGTCACGTTTGCAGAGCGGGAATTCTAATGAGTAACTGGCGTTGCTGTTGTTTATTGCTTTGATGCGAAATCTATTTTATTTATTTGGAATACAGCCCAGCAGCAGATTACTGTTTTATCCATGTCCAGTTTAAAATATTTGATTTAAGCTTTCAACATGCAAATTAATCTCGATGTATTTGTAAATGGAGAAACGGTGCAGGTTTCTGTTTATGCAATATGAAAGATAAGGGACAAGAAGCAATGAAAAGAGAAACAAATATTTACAGTTGGGAAAAAGAGAAACAGCAACATCTGAAATGGTATTCTACACAAACCAAACTGGAGAAAAAAGGGCTGTAGGAACATAAAAGTGGTTGTCTTTGCCTGCCTCTAGGAGGTATTTATAGACGTAGTGGAGTTTAAACTGAAATTCGGTTTGAATAAATTCTGGGCCTGGGCTTTGTGAGAACACGGGAGGAAACTCCACTGCCCCTGCTGCGTGTTGGGGATGGTTGTGCATGAAACGGGTATTGTCTGGTCTGTGAATTCCACTGGGGAAGGGGCTGTGTGGGTGGGAGCGTGGAGATCCCTGCCCCGACACAGCCCCGCGATGGGGACGGCAGTGGGGCGATGGGGATGTGGCTGCCCTTGGGACAGGCTGGCCGTGCGGCAGCAGACACGCCGTGGAGGTGTCTGAACCCACCACTGATCTGGGTAAAGCAATCGCTTCTCACCTCTGCAGCACCCGAGTCTGTGTGTCTCCAAAGAAATGCAGAGCCTTGGGGCTTCAGGGACACCCCAGGACATCCTACATGGCTCCTAGACAAGCCTGGCCATCTCCATAGGTTTTATTTCAGTGGAATTTCACTTTTCAATTTTATGTGTGTATCTGAAATGGAGTTGAATGGCACAGCCTGGAATGACATGAGAAGAGGATGTGGAGAGGTGAGTGCTGGCCTCTTCTCCCAAGGGAATACTGACAGGACCAGAGGACACGGCCTGAAGTTGGGGCAGGGTAGGTTTAGACTGGATATTAAGAGAAATGACTTTACTGAGAGGGTGGTCAGGCACTGGAACAGCCTGCACAGGGAGGTGGTAGAGTCACCGTCCCTGGAGGTATCTAAGAAAGGTGTAGATGTGGCACTGCAGGGCATGCTCTGGTGGCTGAGATGTGGGGAGTAGGTTGTGGTTTTGTGTATGATTGGACTCAGTGATCTCAGCGGTCCTTTCCAACCATGACAATTCTGTGACATGTAGTGGAGGAAATTGCACAGCTTCTAGTCTGAGGGGTGTTGCTCAGATGCCTTCCAGAGCCAACCGGTGGTTGTGGCTGGCAGGAGGTCACAGCCAGGGCTACACTGCCAGCATCCTCCTGCTCCTGGCACCCACGGCAAAGTGCAGGAGAGAGACCAGGAACTCGAGGGCATCTCCACAGCTGTAGTTCCCGCTCCTCTATATTTATGAGGAATATCCCAATTGTCATAATTCCTTGGTGAAATCACTGTCATGGTTGATGAAGTCGTCATCAAATGGGTCTATCCCCAAGTGATCCAATGATGTTTCCAGACTAGGACACAGCTGAGGGAATGTAGAGGAGAGCAGAATCAAGGGGATTCTGATCTTTTTAAAGGTGTTTTTGCTTTAAAACCCATTAGAAAACACGTGTCCAAATACTGTATCATAAAGACTGTTTCAGTGGTTGAAAAGAATGAGTTGGGGAGCAGAATCTTTATGCTTGGAGAATGAATAGAAGCTACCGAGAGCCTTGTTCCCAGGTGATGATGTTATTTTCAGTAGAAATACCAGTTCTCTCTGAGGTGAGATTTCATGGTGACTGCAGCGCAAGTGATGCTGAGAGGGCAAAAGGCCTCTGTTTTCTTCTACACCTTTTAATTTAGAGAGATCTAAAAATATGTTTTCTCCAAAGGCCAATGCCTGGATTGTTTCGCTACTGCCCCTCTTCCACTTTTCCCATTTCTCTGTCCTTTGTATGTTTGAACAGCGCAGTGTTGTGCTGCTTCTTCATACTCCGTTCACACTGTCCTTGGCAGAATGAAAACGAGCTCTGTAGTGACTCTGGTATTGCTTGTACGTTGGGGATCTCCTGTGTGTCTAGTTACCTGTAGCCAGCTGTGCTCGCTCCGTGCCCCAGGGTAAAGCCTTGTTGCCTTTACAATCAGACCAGGGTCCTCACGGAACTCAGTGCCCCAGCACTTCATTTCACCAGGAGGAAGCTGTGCCGGCAGCTCTTGATCTCACCAGAGTTTGCTGTTCCCCAGGTTGGTGAGAACTGAGGGGCTGGGGAGACCTGCTGGCACAAGGAGCCCTCAGGCCCTGGGGTCTCGCACATGGGTTAAACCTGTGGTTGCTGGCACTGGCCACACTGACCCACCTCAGCCACATCATGAAGAGCTGGCTCTGGAACAGGGGCTGCTCGTGCCTCGGAAAACTGAGTGCCAGGTGCTGTCCTGTCTGTCTTGAGGTTTTGTTTGTGTCTTGACCACCCTTGTCCCGAGGGGCTTCACCTCCCATTACATTGAGTTTTGTGGGAGCCGAACGAAGTCCTTGTGTCTGGAGCCAAGTTAATCTCAGAGCACATCGTTAACTCTGAAGTACAGTTTGTAATGTCCTGTGGATTGTGCTTATTGAAATCTGTCCTGTGTTTAGCAGTCCTTTGTCAAAACTTCCTGGTATCCAAATAAATAGCAGTGCTGTCCTAGGCTGCAATAAATGTGGTTAAAATTGGTGCAGTAAATATGGACATTACCATTAAATGCTTTTCCCCTGGACACTTTAAAACAAGTGCTTTGCTGATTGATGGCTGCCCGTTGCTGGGCCATGCTGAGGGTGACCCTGGTCTGGTTTGTCCCTAGAGCCCGGTTCCCCCAGGGAGGTGGCCAGGCTGGAGCACACTGCTCTGCTGCTGTGCCCCCCGCTGAACCCCGGCCTGGTGTCCCTTGTCCTTGGGACACAGTCTGTGGGCACCGTGTGGCCCTTGGAACCCTCACCGCAGTGTCACAGGTCTGCCACAGCTCAAACTGAGCTTAGTGGAATTAATTTGGATTTGCTCCAGGATAGTTGGCAGAAAAATTTGGTCTAAAATAGCATCGTTATGACCACCTATGGCCCAGCTAATTGGATGCAGTCCTTAATTTGAAGAGCTTGAAAGGGAGCTGAGTAGGAAAGGCTTTTCCTGTCCCCAAAACTCGCTGTGATTTCCACCCTGCTCCTTCTCCCAAGGTCCTTCTTTGATCAGACCCCTCAAGGGGCTGTTCTGGGAGTGGTGGGGAGCACTGGGGGGCACTGAAGGAGGATGAGAGGTGGCTGAGCAGGAGAATGGGGGTGTGGGGCTCGGACACCCCAGTGCCCGTCTGTGCTTTGTCCCCTCCGACGTTCAAGCCTGTTTGCCACGGCAGCCTCGCTCGCTCAGGCTCCACCATCCCACTTGAGTCACTGACTCAGCCAGGATGAAGCAAACATTTCCTACTGGAGATTTATAAAACCTGCAGTCAGTCCTGCTGAAAAAGTCTCAGCGAGCTGGCATGTCTAACTGAGGTGAAAAGCCTGATCAGGAGCTTTCTGCCATGGTGGTTTGTCATCCCTACGCAGGAGTGCACGTTGGCTGCCTGTTGGTGCTGCTGTAACGAGGAGCGATGCCGGCACCTCGCCCCTTTGTAGACAGAGGTTGATGGGCAGCAAGAGCAGGTTGCTCCAGGATTTCGGATACCTTCAGTGCTACTTACAGCTGTGATTTATGAACGACCTTTTTGTGTCAGTTAATATGAGGATGGAGATATAAATACCATCTTAAATATTGATGTCGGTAGCGTGTCTCCGTGCCTGTTTCTCGGCGGCGAGGCAGCGCTGTTTGCAGAGCAATCATCGCAGTTCGGTGGGAGCGACTGTGTGAAAGCTGTCAATGTTTTGAACAGAATCTGTGGATGCCATAAAGTGGTGGAATTACTCATTCGCCAAATCTGTGCTTTGGGAGGGAGTCAATCCTGTTAGTTAATGATGCTTTGGTAGTGACAAAGGATTTTGTCTAGAAAATTGGCACATCAGTCAAGAGTATCTGGTTATTGAGATTAAGCATTTAGGGGTTCAGCCTTTCTTCAGTGCATGCATTCAGCTCCAGCTAAAGGGACAGAGCTCGTGTGCTCGAGCTGGATAAAAATATGTGAGAGACAGCTGATCTTGCTGTCAGAGAGAACGTGGAGATCTCGTGATGCCCAGCTTTCCTCATTTGCCAAATCCGACAATTAGAATTACAAATGTCTTTGCAAACGATCTTGTTTCCTTCCTACTGACTGTCAGCTGCCCAGCTGTGGGTACGAATCCATCCTGCACAGACACCCCACAGAAAGTCTTCCCACAAAAATTTTGGATCTGCAGTGTGGCAAGAGTTGCAAGAGCGGATTTTTATCTCTGCTCTCTTTTGCCCCACTTACCATAAAAATAGCTTGCAAAAGAGAGGAATACAGCTTAATAAAGTCTTGTGAAAAAGAGAAGAACAAAATTAATCTGGAAAATTATCTGCCTACTATAGGTTTTATTGACACTTAATTTTTTCAAAGACATTGAATTACTACATACTTATTGTATAATATTAAAGTTTAAGAATATATTAAAATTTAATGAAAGTGTCTTAAATAGCAAGCTGAAGAGCCAATGCTGTCTAATTTTTTTTGTCTGGTGCATCTACAGCTGAAATCTCTGCAATCCCTTCCCTTGTCTTTAATAGATACCGGAGCAGGCTTTCAAAGGAGCAGGTCTATTTGCTAAAGGTCAGACACATTTGCAAGGAAAATTCCATTCATCAAGATGCATTTATATTGTGAGAACAGCTTACTGCTTTGGAATGGATTTTCCTTTCTCTCTCATCCTTCCTGAAAAAAACCAAGTTCCCCTGATGAGCAGGACTGTAACGTTTCTCATGGCTCTCAGGATTCCTACCACAACAGGCTCGAGGGCTCACTTGGTGGGATGAGGAAGCCAAGGGCCGAGGTACAGAGGGGTTTGTCATCGGCGTTAGCAGCTGCTTGAAACAGTCCCTTGGAACTGGTGCTTACAGGTTTGATAGAAAAATGAGCCTGGTGCTGCAGAACCTTGCAGGGAAAAGCTTACTGGTGGGGTGTTGTCACAGGGGTTCGTGTTCCACAGTCCTGCGAGGAGCGGGACAGTGATCCTGACGGATCCCTTCCAACTCAAGATGTACTATGGTTGTAACTCCCAGAATATTTCAGCAACCCCTTGAAATCCCTCAAAGGACTTGCAGCTTGTGCTTTTTTTTTTTTTAGCTTTTGTTTTTTTAAATCCCTGCCTGAGTCCCCTTTGGGTGCTCTCTCTCCAGCTGATGGGAATGGCAGAGCCAGGGGAAGGCACGTGGTGTTTAGGGTAGAATCAATGAATTAAGCTCAAAGTACAGCTACCAAATGCAGGAAGAGTATTTCTAAATGAATTTATTCCTGATAACCAAAGTAATTCTGTAGCCACTCTAGATGAGCCAGGGGTGTTGGTGGTGTTCTGGACCCCAATTACGAGAGGTGAGTAACATCCAAGCCGTGCCACCTCCCTACTCTCCCTGACCCTCTGCTGCTGCCAGCAGTGCCCAGCCCTGCCCTGGCCTTTGCTGCTCCTTTGTTAGAGCGGTCTCAGACTCTGTCCCTGCTGCCAGCATTGCCCAGAGACGTGATGCTGTGGGCATCAAACCTGAGAACTGGCCCCAGAGGACCCTGCCTCTGCCTGGCGGGAGGCAGGTGAAGTCTCTGCTATTTATTATAAACATTTATTTTGTGTCTGATTTGGAACATGCTTCCAGCTGCCCCTTTTTCCTCCGGGGGCAGATCCTCAGCGGTGGTGAGAGCTGGTAATAAGCCAAACAGCAGCCGAACACCTCCCAGCCTGTGTCCCAGAGGCCCTATCCTTCCCAAGGTGGCTGAGCCACCACGTTGGGGTGGCAGGGCTGGTCTCCTGCAGGGGTCCTTGTATGTCCTCACACACATGTATGTCCTCACACACACACGTGTGTCCTCACATGTGCACGGGAGAACTGGCTGCTTCTGTGCTGGGTGAAGGGACACTGGGGGACACAACTGAGGCAGCTGGGGCTGGGCTGGGAGCTGAGCATAGAGAATTTGGCCACCTCAAAGCTCTCGGAGATGCTGTTCCCTCCAAAGGCGCTGTCAGTATGCTGAAGCTATTTGTTTTAATGCTCTGCATCTTGAAAGGCACTCCTCCCCCTTGTAAAGGAGTATTTGTTATACGTTTTATAGTCTCAGGCATGGCCATCTGCTAATATAGTCAAGTAGACACAATAAAGGAGGTTTATATCTTTTTAGGTTCTGTTACTTCAGGTTCTATTTTTGACGCGGTAGGAGCCAGCGCAGCTGAGCTGAAAGACTCTCAGGAACAAACACGCCATGCGTTTTATAGGGAATGTGATTGCACAAGATATGCTGAAGGACTAGGATTAAAGGCAGCACAAGGCAGAGACCTGGAAATTGCTGTTGCCCTGCCTTTAGCCAGGGCTGGTTCAGAAGCTCTTTGTGTAAGAACTGGAGATATTTCCTTTCTGACCCTGTGTGGTGTGCAGCCAGATCTGTGTGTGACCTGCACGGAGGTGCTGATGGTCAATACTGGCACCTCCTTTACCCACAGAGGCATGAAAAGCCTTTAGTTGCAGTCCAAGAGAGGGTCTGTGACGTTCAGTTTGTCTCCCGACACATGGCAGACTTATATCCACATTAAATAAAGAAAGAAACTCACCGGCAGCGTGGTGCATGGGTGGAACTTGGCTGCCCAGAGGTTCAGTTTCTTTGCCTTTGCTGTAGGTCTCTCCCGCCTCTGTCTTTGCTACTTAACAGCCTTGAGGGGGCTGGGTGTTTTGGGTTTTTTTTTAGTTAATTTTTTATTTTAACCTTTTAACCTGCATGGCAGTAGAGTTCCAGTTATTATTTCAAAGCCTCTAGCAAGATCTGGTTGGGCTTGACTTGCTGCAGCTCTGTCCTGTGAAGATGGTCCCTCCTGCTTTGGTTGGGGTGAGCCGAGGAGCTGTGGCTCGGACCCTCCTCGGCACGCTCTGGAGCTGGGAATTCCAGCAAGTTAATGATGTGTGACCAGCTCTCCCTGCCTTGTTTTTAATTACTGTGGTTTATGCCAAGCCTTTCCCTGTCTTAATCCTCCTTTGCTGCTCTTTTGAGACTGTCCTGATAAGCAAAACACCTGAGCTGGTCTGTCTTGTGATACCTGCGTTGCTGCCTTTTCCCTTCCCTTTCCCTGAGCCCCCGAGCTGCATAGAGGGAAACAGAGCTCTCCAGGGAGGGGTGGCACGGGCAGATGAGCGCAGAAAACGGCCCTCTTTTTCCTGTGCTCTTTCAGAGTTCCCATGTCCCTGGGACAGGTCCTCATTTACCCCACTTTCCTGTTTTCCTTATCATTTTCCAGCAAGCAATTGGCTTGGGCATCCACGTGATAGATTCACTTCATCCTCTGGAGTACTAATTTGCTGGTTTATCCTGTGTTTTTCACGTTTCTGTGACTTTTGCCACGTAATTGTGTGCTCATCACAATGCTCTGCAGTTCACAACTTCTTATTCCGCAGCAGTTACGTGATCAGATAGCAAGTGTTTAATTAGACTTTGGCTACATATCTTGGTATCTGTAATGTGTGTCTGGTCCCAATTAATAAAAAGGAGTATACCCGTGTAATTATATAATCTTGTTTAAATATCCATGACCACGAGCGACAGTGATAAGTAGTTAAATAAGATTATTAGGGTATTACCTCTGTGGGTGGAAGGATCTTCTTGGAATTACACAGAACAATTCGGTATCATTAACATTAATAGCGTAGCAGGTGATTTTGCAATGAAATACTTTTGGTAATAATCGGCCTATTTGTTCTTTTCAGCTAATGCATTTAACAGCAAGTGCAATAAATACTTGCAATTTAGAACATGTGTTCAGGAGAGAGTCTCTGGTAAGAGAAACTGTTCCATTATCATATACTTTGGGTGTTTTTAATATCCCCACACAAGGCAGGTGCATTTGCTGAAGTCACAGCCCAGATGAGCCATCATTGTTAGAGCAAGAGCAGCAGGAGTGCCCTTGGGGGGTGCAGGAGCCCCCTCCAGTGTCAGGGCATCGTTCCCTCGGACACCACCACCTGCAGGACCAGCAGCAGCACGGGCAGGTGTACACTGGAAGTGCAATAGTGCAATGACAGTCTGGGGAGATGATTGCTCTCTTGTTTCCCCTCTGCCTCTGTCTCCTCTGAAGGCATCCCAGGGCATCCTCAGGTGCAAACAGGTATTGCTTTTTCAGCAGCATCTGTGTTTTGGAAAGCTCATAAAAATGTATGAGCCTTGCTAGGAGTATGGCTGCAGGAGCGGACGATGATCCCAGGCTGGGTTTGCTCTGGGGATGTGTGAAGGTGTGGGTGAGAGCGGGCTCTGACGGACAAGAGCCTTGAATGACATTCTTCTGTATCCAAACCCCTCTGACCTTGTGCTTTCTGTCTCCCCATTACCTGAGAAAACTCCATCTGAGAATTTTATAGGTGTAAGGAGAGGAGCTTTGGATGGCAGCTGAGAGTGGGCTGTGTTTGAAAGGTCTGATCTGAGATTTCATGTGGAATAAGAAAAGTGCCTGTTACAGAAGGCTCAATTGCCTTGTTATTCAGAGTGTGGGATTGCAGAAAGTATAGTCTTGGTGGCAGAGCTGACTGCAAAAACACTCTTTTATCGAAACCCAAGTTGTGGGGATTTCTCCATGAGTTTAACTATTTTGACATATTTTCCTGAGGGGAGAAAATTGTCCAAACAGAACATACTTGCTTGGAAATAGCATTAAATCCCAGCTTGAAGAGTTCAGCCTGTTTTCTGTCCTGAAGACGTGAGATATCTCTGAGTTCTGTTAAAAATCATCTCTGAAGAGTAAATGGACCCCGAATTAGTTGCCACAGAGAAGAAGAAAGAACCTGGGGTCCATCAGGAGGAGCTGGCTCTGCTGAGAGGGAGACACAGGGATCACCCAGTGCTGGGAGCCACAGGAGGGAAAAAGAACAGAAAGCAAGCTGTGAGACAGGAAAGTACGTATGCTGTGGTGGAAAACCAGGAGAAAGTTGTGTGCTGGTTTCTCTTGTAGGGATCCTCTTTGTGGTAATGTTTTTCCCATGGGATATGCACAAGGAAATGGGATAAGGGATTAACCCTGTCACACATTTCCACAGCCCCAGCGCTCTTCTGCCATCCCTGCTCTTCAGGGCTTGGTGCAGTAGCACCACTCTTACAGGTGGCAGCCACCTTGCTGTGTGTCTTGAGTGTGTTTCTGTAAAAGTGAGCACTGAGTACACACAGGTGACTTTGTGCCCACTTAGAAAAATAAAAAAAATTACCTTTGCGCCTTTATAGTGAACTTAAATTGAAAAGTGTGCTGGCATGTTTCAGCTTCAAAAAGATGATGTTGACCAGGCTGGGCTTGTTGGGTTGGTGTGTCGTCCGTCCCGTCCCCCATCCCCCCCGCCTCTAATTCCCATTTTCCTTTTCATAAGGAGCAGCTCGGATACCCCAGAGCTGGGCTGGGCTCCCGTGTCCCTACCCTGCTTCACCACCATCGCATGGATCCTCCATCCCTTCTCGAGGAGGCAGGGTGGTTGTGGCCCCCGGGGCTCCTCTGCCTCCTCGGCTCCAGACGATCTCTCTGCCTGTCTGGAGATCGCTCTCAGCCTCCAAATCCACCTGGGCATTTCCTCCTGCTCAGAGCTCTGCGTCCTCACATCCTCAGCTTTGGTCTCATTGTTTCAGATCTTCCAGAGGGAGTTCTTAGCCTTTTTTTCTGTAGATGTTGTTTTCATTTTGCTCTGCATTAATACTACTGGAAGGGGTCGGGGAGGGGGGAAGGAAGCGTCGGTTCTGCTGGAGTGTTTCCAAATTGGTTCATCATCATTAATCTTCCAATGTTATTTCCCTCCCTTAAAGCTTCTTGGTTCATTATTGCCATGAAATAAAGAGGAACCCTTTGTTGAGTAACAAGGGAATTCGTGTCTGTCAAGGCAGCAGCTTTTTGCTCCAAATTCCGTATCTAATTTTGCAGAAAAATATTGTCAGCAAATTGCTTGAGGTATTGCAGTGGAACACAGGGCTTATGTTACCAGCAAACATTCGGGCTATTATGTAAATCTTTGCAGAGCTGCCTTATCAGAAAAATAAATAAATGGACCCACCAGAAAATATACCTGAAATCAGGGTGCCATGGGCACAAAGAGCTGGCTGGTGACACCGTAAAGCAATTAGCTGTCCGCTTAAACGATGCTTCCACTTCATTATATGCAGAAATTCGGCTTTGTTCATTAATTATTGAAAAATAACTTTGAACAGAAGAATAATGCTTTCCCCATATGTGCAATTTGTGCTTGCAAAGCACAAGATCCCAGCGGTTCAGGATGGGAATGTGAGTGTTGGCGCGCTCGGTCACGCTCTCCTGCCAACGTCTGGAGCACTTGGTGTGGGGTTTCCCACCTCTGGGCTTCCAGCCGGGTGTGCTCGGCAGCCACCAGTGCTGGTGCACGGGGCAGCACCGTGCTGGGCACCTCTGGCTCCTGAGATGTGGTTCGGGGAGGCTGGTGGGGTATTTCCCGTGGTGGCACGCATGGCAATCCCCATGCCACTGTGCTCTGGGCTTTGTTTAGCTGGGACCAAACCTCAGGTGCTCAGAAGCACCTTGTTTCCAGCTGGAGGCCAGTGACCACAAAGGATTATTTTTGGTTGCACAGAGACAAGTGCCACTCTTCCGAAGCTCGCCGCCTTTTCTCCAGCTTTAGGGAAATAATTCTGTGACCATATCTCTGCTCCAAATGTTGCTACGTTTATCGTAATTGGCATTATATTTAGAAACCGGGTTGTCATGTTCTAGCATTTTGAACTGTTTGTCTTCAGTTCCTTTGGAATATTGCACAGATCCCCGGGAAGGCATGGATCTAGAAAAGCGAGTAAAAATCCCCAAACATCGCTTCTGTACCACCGCAGCTCCAAAAAAAATAGTTTCTGAGCTGTACTTGGGTTCTTCTCCAATTATTTCTTACTGGATGGGGCCCAAGGAGCCTTGTGTCCCGAGGACTTCACAAATCCAGTGAGATACTCACTCAGCACAGCCCACGTGCTACCAACTGCCTCCCCCAGACATATGGCTGTGTTTTTTGCCTATCACTATATAAGGTTAGAGTAGGGCAGAAACGCTTCCCCCTCCTGCTCGGCGGAATAAGTGTGATAGTTTTTCTAAATTAAAACAAAAACAACTTACACTGGGGAGCATGACTAAGGCAAAGTAGCCCACTGGCTGACAGGATGTGCTGGTGGAGCTGTCCCTCCCTGGGCTTTGCTCTGCTGTGCTGTGGCTGGCCATGACCTTCTGCCTCTGGGGTTCAGGGGTGTCCAGAAGCTCCTGGCAAAGGCTGGGTGTCTCGGAGCACAAGGGGAGATGTGACCTTGTGAGGTGGAGACTGGTCGTCACAACCCTTCCTGAAATTCCCTGTTGGGTGTTCAGTACATATCGCTGTTGCCTGGGATGGAAGTTCCTTCTCCAGTGGTGAAGTTCTTCCAGCAGCTGCCAGTGCCTCGGCTGGCAGAACCAGAGACATGGCAAGGGGCATGTTTGCAGTAGAATTTTCGCATGGTTTTTCTCTTTACAGACATTTCTTTGGTTTAGTATTACCTTAAGAAGCCCCTTATGCCACAGGAATGCTCTATATGGAGATTGTCAGTACTGCCAGTTAAATCCTTTAGCTGCTGGCAGTTAAAAGGACCGTTGCAGGAACACTGCCCTCTCATTGACAGAAAAACACCTCCACTGGCAGGTGGGATGAGGGAAGGGTTTCAACACCTGGGCACAAAGGGGACCTTGGTGCCCTGGGAAAGGCAGCCCCTCGCTGGGGCTGGGAGCTGGGGGGCAGTGCCTGGCTTTTCGCTCTCAGAAGCTGTGTCTTCGAGCCCCGTGGAGCTCCTCCCGGGCACTCGCTGCCCTGATTTGGGAACGAAGAAACGCCCTGTGCCAGCCTGCCTTGGCCAGGCTCCCCGCTTCTGTCTTGTTTAATCAAACCCTATCGATGATCTGATGTGTCCAAGCAACGAGCTTCTCCCTAGAACACTGGAGACTTACAAATACATAGAAATTATAGGAAGAGACTGAGCCTGCCACCGGGGCACACTGCTGCTGCCACCCTGCAGGGCGCCTGGCACTCTCCTCCCCAGGTCTCCTGGCTTGGCTCCACTCCTTCAGCAGTTCTTCAAATATTTGGTCTTTTACAGCTACTGGGCAGGCTTATTCTTGCTGGCTCTCGGGAGCACGATGGGTGAAGATGGGTACAGTTATGATGAAGAGGATTTCGGGCTGGGTTTGGAGATCTGAATTCTCACTCAGCCAGAGTCCTCCCGCGCAAACTGCAGAGGGGGCACCATCCCTCAGCGCTTTGATTCCCATTTGTGCAAAGCAGCTGAATGTCCTTTCTCCTGTCTGTATAGAACAAGAGCGATAAGGACACGGACCTACGTGTGTAATCACTGGGTGATGTAGATTTCCTAGTTGTGGTTTGGGCTTTTTGTTGCTCCTGTCCTACAAATAGCAGGGTGGGGATCTCTCCTGCGTGGCAATAATGAGATTCCAAATGTAATTTTCATGAGGAAATATTTGTGGGTTCAGTTCTAACTTTTTGCACGTTAGTCATTAAGCACGATAATGTTTCCTAATCAGTGCCTGTCCTCCTTGAATCCCCAAAATGTTATATTCACTGGGGGCTGAGTGAGAGGTGAAGGAAGAGGAGTTCAGAACTTTCATACTTCATGGATCATGTAGAAGTCTCTGAGGTTTTACTCAAAACTCATCACTGGTTTTAATAGATCTGCTTAACAAGTGTTGGTCTGAAATGCCTCTGGGTAATTAATGCTAATTCTTACATGGCCTTGACAATTCGGCAAGAATTCCTTCTAAAAGAAATAAGGGATAAGTTATTGTTTTAGCATATGTAATGATGTATTCCAGGGATTAGTGTGTTAGAAACTAGATAACTAAGTTGAGCGGAGTTTCTTACAAGATTAAAGGACTTGCAATGAAAGTTCCCCGACGTCTTTCTAACTAAACCTAACACAAATGTAACAGGACCCGAATCTGCTCACATTCAGAGCAAAGTAAAGGGGGCTGAAAGGAAATACCTGGTTCCCATCCTTACCACTGGTAAATATGGACCAAGCCAGGAAAGCATGGAGGCATTTGCTGGAGGAATGCTCAGGTGTCCCCGTCGGGGGACAGAGCAGTGAATTAGAGCCACTTGTTCAAAGCACACTGATGTCACGGAAAGACTCTCATTAACCTCTGAGGATTTTGCATTAGATTTATGGGTAGAATTCTGGTTCCTTTGAAGCCAGTGGCGAAGCTTCCATTAACCTGTGCCTGGGACTTCATTTATTTTGCAAAAGGAATGTTCCCAGCATAAAACGTATGATCGTGTCCTGATAAATATAAAGGCAATGGATTGCTATTCAGTTAGGAATATCCAGCACTGCCAATTAGTAGGAAGTTTGAATCCAGAAAAAAAGCCAATCTAATTATGTGAAAATCCTTGCTGTGTAATAAAATAGAAATGGTTTCTGCATGTCTTACTACAAATGAAAGATATGAATGCGCAGAAACAAGTCCGAATTTGTTTCGGTATGTATTGAAAATGCTTCTTCTCTCAAACTGCTCGGTAGCCGCTTGGTAGCCGTTACAGTCTGCTTTTGCCAGCCATAGAGCTGCCTTTGCCTCACAGTCTTTAGTTGTTTCTCTAGTCTCTGCAATGTTTGGGAGGCATCCTCCTCATATTTTGTAAGGTTTTATTATAAAACCTGGAAGTTCTGTTTGTTTCATATTTCTGAGTCATTTTATGTGAAAGCTGGTGAAAAAGAAAAGGAGTCTGAGGCTCTGAGGACAGATAAAACTGGTCTTCAGCTGTTCAGGACGAGCAATCTCATCGGTCTGGGGGAAGGTGGTTAGGGCGAGAATCTGCACATACAGACGGGAAGAATGGAGTGCATTTAGCATGAAGAAACCACAGCAAAGTGATGAAAAGGCACCCTGAGATATTGTTTTCCTTCTGAGGGGAAAAAAATATGAAGTACCAGTAGAACAATAGAAAATGTATCAAGGGTTGTAAAATATTACATAGAGAGTAGGAAAACTTCCTAAAATGGGTCTAGAGGGGGCTAAATTATGGGCACTTGTGCTATATTATACTATAGGGAAACCAAAGTATAAATATTCCAAATTTCTCTCAAACTGTATTCAATTAATTTTCTTAATGGAGAAAATGCTGTTTTGTCTAAGAAGTTGGATTAAAAAAAATCCCAAACAAACAAGAATAGCCAAGCCTCAGAGATGAGTAGTTCTCACTATGGGAAGTGTATCTAGAGGATGAGATTTTTCAAAAGCCTGTGAAGTGCCGATAATCCTTAAATACCTAAATAGGAAAATAAATGGAGCTTAATATTCAAAAGGGCTTTTAACCAGCATTTCCCGAGGAAGCCAGCGGGCAGCCTGACCCCAGGAGCAGGGTGTGAGGGACGTGCAGCGCTGCCTCCTCTCCCAGGGCATGCTTCTGGCAGGATGCAATCCCGATGCCGGGAGCGGGTCCGTGTCCTCCTGAGGGACAAGCCCGCACGGCAGCAGAGCTGGGAGCACAGCCCGTAAGACAGCATCTTTGTAAAATGCAAGCAACCACATCAAATCATGACATGCTTTGTCTCCTTTTTACACCCTGTTTCAGGCAGGATAACACACTGCAGGTAACTCTCCAGCACCCAGCATTGATGGAGTTGCTGAGCTGGAGAAGTCAGTCACTGTGTCTCAGGAGGCAGGTGCCCTGATCTGGGAGCTGCCGAGTGTCCTGAGCTGGTATGAAATTTGTCAGGCGTTGAGGGTACTCAGCAACCCCAGAGACACATCGGGATGGTGGCAGAGGAGTTAGTTTTGGAGGAGTGTCTGGGTGGCCAACCCCCAGCACGGCTTTGTCTGGCTTCCACCTCCTGCTGGGTGTCTGTGGCTGGGAAACCCGCACCAGACCGGGAGCCATAACGGCTCTGAAAGCAGCCGTGCACGGGACGTTGAAACGCTGTGTGTTCTTTAGAGATGATGAACGTTATCTCTCTGTACAAACTGGAGCAGTTTTCCACTGAGAGAACTCCCTGTAACTCCTCTCCATGTGTCCAATAAACTTACAAATGAAGACATAAATGCAGGTGCTGAGAGAAGCCAAACAACTCCAGTAAGAAAGCCAATTAATCTGACAGCACATTTACCAGTTAATGAAGTGTTCCTGAGTTCTTTGGTGCTGAAGAGGAGCCTATGCTGGGAAGTATTCCTTACTCTAAGGTTCCATTTGCAACAGCCACCCTGAACGGCAGCATCTGCTGAGGAGCTGCTGGGAGCATCCTCCCCTTCCATTGCTCACAGGATGTTTTCTCCACCAGGTGACAGTGACACGACCTGGACTGCGTTTCCCAGGGCTGCTTATGGACTGTCAACATTAAGAGACGTCAGAGACAAGGAAATTACATTTGCGTGACATATCTGTCCTTCGCAAACCCGTGTTGGCTGTTACTCAGCTCCATGTCATCTCCTGGTTTCCTACAGGTTATTTATTTTGGTATTTCTCTGCATGAATCTCATCTGGATCTTGCTGATTTTCCAGCAATCCAGATTCTCACCTATCTCAAATTCTGCTCCAGGCACTGTACAACCAGTTCCCTCAATAGTCCTTTGATTTATTTATTCTTTTCCTGACCCACAGATATAAAAACCTCCAACTTAGCCAAGTATTCTTGGAGCTCTTCTGATTTTTGTCATAGTTCATACGCTCATCTCTCTAAGCCAGCATCAATTTTGTTATCCATCTGATCACAATTAACCTTTTTAGTGAGGACGGAGGCAGGGGAGTGAGTAAACTCCAGTCTGCTCAGCATCCTTTATTGAGACATTCTTTCCTGGGAGCAGCAGAGTGACTTTCTCTGACCTTCCCCTTTCCACTTACAAAGCCTGTTTTCTTGTTTCTCTTAGTGTCTTGTTGGCTGCATCTTTGTCTCTTTCTCCTCCTCTTTACATGCTGCAGCAGTCCTTGGGCACTTAGAAATTAGATGAGTAAATTGTATGTTTTCTGATGCCTCTTGAAAGGACTCAAAGTCTTTGCAGAACTCTAGCGGCACTCCAGCCGCAGCTTTACCCTGTCTGCTGTAAAATCTTGTGCATTAGCATTTAGAAGGAATAAAAATCAGAAGATCCAGGAGCATTTGATTGCTCTTTTGTGGAATATTTACTGTTGAGAGTACCGTAACAGTAACTTGTTAGGCTCCAAAGGACGTGTCCTTTCCTATATTTCTAAACAATATTTATAATTCAAGAGGGATACCTATTATATCTGCATATATATTAGGCTTGCCTAAAAAAATATCCTAGTGAGTAGGCCTTTTTTATTTTTGACAGATTTCACTGATTGGGAAATTTTAGAAAACATTGACTTAAATTTCCGTTGTCCAATTTTAATCCTTTTTTTATCCTTTCATTAGTGCTGTGCTTGAGAAAGCTTCTTCAGATGTCTATCATCGTTATCACAGGGTATCATGGAATTCTCTTGCCTGTTTCTGAACCAGGGTTTGAAGCCTTTACCCACCTCTCCCTGCCCAGCCAGACTCCAAACACGTGAACCCACCCAGTATTTATTTGCTGCTGTACGTCTGTCCTTTAGACGGAGAGTTTTCAGTAAGGTCATTAGAACATAAAATGCTGGTGTTTCTTTAGATGCAGCTCCCTTCCACGGGGTGTTTTCAGCTTCTCTGAGGGGCTCTGACACCACGTGTTCTTATACTTAAATCTTCTGTGGGCTTTTTAAACATAAAGGTGCTGCAGGTGGGACTGGTGTGAAGTTCAGGCTTGCTCTATTATCATTGCACAACAACCAGAATTACATCTATTTTTTTTCCCTATAAGTGCGTAGATTGTCTCTGTAAATACTGGAGACTAAATAGTGCTATTTAAACAGGAAGGATGACTAACCGGCTCAAATTAGCTGTGTGTGTAATTGCTGCTGCAGCTGGGGGGTGGCTCGGGCAGTGCTGTGCTGTGTAGTGGGGTGCAGTGGGCAAACGTGGGCTTGGGGGGCCTGGGGCCAGCCTGGGGCCCCTCTGCCACCACGGGCACCGCTTGGGAGTGGGTTCCACCACGGCGCTGTGCCCGCAAGCGTGTGGCCCAGCAGTGAATGTCGCTCGGTGTCTCAGGACCTGCCTCAGCCTCTAGAGAGAAAGGAATGAAGGGGGAGGTTTGGGAGAAACATTGTAAAATCTAGTTGTTAAAATGCTAAATGCAATTTGGGGGTGCCTGCAAGGAATTGCTTTCGGGAAGAGCCAGGGATATTTGCAGAGAATGTGGGTCCGTGGCGTGGCTGCCTACAGCACTCGTGGTGAGCAAAGCCTGAGGAGGGGGCTCCTCTCCAGCACCTGCACAGCGTGGGCAGGGGGATTCAGCTCCTTCACCCCCCAGAAAAAAAAAAAAAAAAAGAAAAAAAAAAGAGAAAAATAAAAAGAGGAAGAAGAAGGAAAGGAGAAAAAAAGAGAAAAGAAAGGATCTGGGACTGAATCCAGCAAAAATAATCACCTCCATGAAAAAGAGAGCCCTCAGGTACCCCTTTGACTGCTGTTGAAAGGATGATGGCTTTGGGTAATAAAACCCGTCGTGCTCTTCCCCCCCTCCCCGAGCCCCCCACCGCTGACATTCAGCGCACGGAACAGGACCTGTGCCACACTGAAATATCACTCCTGTCACTTAGGAGAGTGACACAGTCGGCGCTGGGGGACAGCGGGCGGGGAAGGCACCGGGCAGAGGAGTCATCCTGCCCAGCAGATGAAAGAGAAGTTGAAAGGGGACACGTAATTATGGACAGAGACTTCTTGGAGAGCTGGGGTGGACAGAGTGATGAGGGATGTGGTGGCATTGAAAGGTGGGGGCTGACGCCTGGTGCCCGTCAGGACACACAGCTTTTCTATGGCCCTGGAGCCTTTGGAGCCACCACAGCAGGGATTCGGCCCCAGGCACGATGTGCTGGGTTTAGTGGGCAAGATGAAAAAGGAGCCAGGTCGGGATGGGCTGCAGACTGAGTCATGGTTATTGAATTTGTCCCAGGTACAAAGGTGCCGTTTGCAGCAAAATGAAAAAAGTGATAAAAAGTCCACAAAGAACAAAGAGGCTGGAGAGTAATATTTGTCACGCTCTCAACAGTCTTCTGCTGTTTCAGAGAAAAAAATAATAGAGTAAGAGACATGTTGCAAACTCCAGTGCCTGGAAATAAGAGACAGTTTAATGAAAATGGGTATTGGTTCTGCTCTACTTTACACTTGGGGGGAAAATAGGTGGGGAACTGAAAAAAAAACAATGGCCTCTCTTCGGGATAAGGAAACCCTGAAATGGGACTGCTGTGCTGGGCTCTGAATTTGCTCCTCCCGTTCCCATTTGACAAGGCGCTACATGATGCCCACCCCTAAGCTCCATGACAGAGACACAGTTCTTTTGCTTTTACCTCCTAACAGTGCCTTTCTAGCAGAAATTTCTTACAAAATTAAGATTTAATTATTCCTGCGATGTCTAACGTGATACATTAGTCTGTGTAACAGGAAGCATTATCACACTGTAAATAATTGAAGAAACCATAAACTAGAGTTGACAATCTAAATGAAGCAAGTATATTTTCTGATGCTTTTTGCTGTGAGTTTCCTTGCTGAATTTTGCAAATTAGCAAGTCATTTGTAATGGTTATCCTGAACATTGCATGAATTACTAAGAGTCCACTGTAATTAGATTATTTTTTTTTTTTTTTAAGAAAATCAATTAGCAAGAGAGAATGATCTCATCATTTACTTAGAATTACTCAAAAAAAACCCAGACATAATTTTCTTTCTATTGTATTTTCTTAACATTTTAATGCCTTCATTCCCACCTAATCAAAGAATTTGCACCAGGAGAAGAGGGACCATGAAATCCAAAGTTATATTCTTTCCTACTAGATACGCAGCCTCCTGTTCCCCAAGGCTTCTGGATCAGACCCGGCAGGATATATGTAGCATTCTACAGGGCAGGGAATTACTTCTGCCTTCTGCAGATGCAGTCTGGTGCTTTCACCATGAGATCATTCTTTTTCTGCATGTCTTTACATACATCACAGTAGAGTATTTTAATTTCCATTTTCACAGAAGTGGAAATTCTTATTTTTTTTTAATTTCTTTTTCATTTAGTAGCAACTGAATTGTGATAGAAATGAAATTTCAGCGCTGCCCAAGGACATCTCTGGTTTTCTTCTGGTTTTCTGTGAAGAGTGTTATGATAAGAGCAAAACCTTGTTTTCCTTTGCTGTCGCCTCATAATGTCAAAGGGAGAAGAGATTTGGCTGCTGCATATTCATGAATTACTATAGGAGACGGGATGAAGTGCTTGGCAGAGGTTGGTGTAACAGCTGAGATGCTGACTGCTTGGCTACTGCAGGAGTAGTCTGGCCAGGGCAGCGCTCTGCACGGCGGGGCTGTGCTCATCAGCTCTGAGAATAAGAGTTTGCCATCCCTTCAGAGCAGAGGGGTCAGTCACTGCCTCCCGCCGCGCTGCTGGGCACCGGGGCGCCAGGCGATAATTGGAATCTCTGGGTGCTGAAGGACTGGAGATCTCCTGCGAGAGGTGTCTCCCGTGCTGGAGGTGAGGTGTGGGGCAGACTTTCAGTGCGTCTGCGGGTGCTGCAAGGCCAAGACCAGCTGATGGTTCCTGGTCCCCATTTACGAGCTCCTCTGAGCATCCCAGTCTAGGCTCCTTGCAGCATAAAGGCTCTTTTTTTTATTTTCCTTTACAGTCTGATCTTATTTCCTGAGACCCATAGTGAGTTAAAGTCCTAAGGATTCTATGTGTGTTATTCAGCTGCTGAAGTGTTCTCCTTTTAGGGAAGGTGTACCCTTTCTCTTTGTATTTCTATTGGTTTCTGTTTCTCCTTTGCAAAGCACAGGTTTTGCGGTTTCATTGGAGTTCTGCAGTCTGTGTGTGTCCTTCTTTCTGCGTTGCTTTTGCTTGGTTCTTCTCTTGGGTTTCCAGCCCTCTTGAGCCAGACAGTGGGAGAGTTCAGGAGAGAGATGCTCAATAATGTAGGATGTGTGTGTCCTCTGATACCACGGAGCAAACCAGGAGATTTCACATTACATTAATTTGCGTGGTTTGCAGATACTTCCCAAGGAGCCTGTTGCTTAGATTTCCCATTCCTGGGTAACTGGTTCATCACAGGGCCCTCAAGAAATGTATTACTGAAAAGAATACCTTAAATCAGTTGTTTATGCAGATGAAGGAAAGTACTGATAGAATAGGGACAGTCTAAATATTAACTGGGGATATATGAGTCGGAATTTGTGTCTGAGAACAAGACTTCCCCAGGCCTACTGCCTTTAAAAAGAGGTTTATGCCTCTCACGTCACGTTGATAATAGTGGCAGTTTTGTCTTCTTCGCAGCAGGAAGAGCTATCAAAGATGAAAGCATCTTTGTAGGCTGGCAGGAACTGGTTTCCTCAGTTCCATGCATGATAATATTTTAATTAGGCAATTCATTGTGGTGGTAACTAGCTTTTCAATTAACCATTTTTAAAATGCTTTCTCACTTTCTCTAATTACATTGCTTTAATTTCTTAGTGAAGGAGTAAATGGCAAGAGGCAGGAATTCATTCACCTGAATTTTTGGGTGCTAAAAGATCTGTAGGAAATCCAGGAAACAATATGCAGTGGATGAAATATTAGTGGCCACTCTGTTTCTTATGCAAGTTATTTGTGATGAGGAAAATGGGTGATGCACAGCGTGATGTGCGGAATTTCTAGTTGATCTTGCTCTTTAGAAGAGTGAAATATAAAATATTTCCTGTAATTGAAAATGCTGTGATGTCTTAGATCACCACCAAGTAACTTGACAGTTCAGAGCTTGAAGAACCAAACTCCTTCCTGATCAGTGGAATCAAACCTAACATGGAAGCAGCCAGGAAGTTTACTTGAAGATCATTTAATCATGTTTTTATCAACATTGTGCAGAAGTTCCGTAGGGGTTAATGGGTTACTGAGTGATGCTATAGTGATTATGGCATGTAATGTTTGTATCCAAGTGCTTGGAGCATCCATAGGTGGTGTAGAGGACCACAGGTGAAGGAAACTGGTCAGACTCTGTAGTGACTATTCCATCACAAATCTATCAAAAGTTAGATGTTTTATGCTCTATTTAGGTAGAACCGTAACTGCCTCTTTTTCCATTCTAGCTCTGTCAGAGTCAGTATTTCCATTGATACTGCTTTCAGGTACATGTAGCAGCTTAATAACTGCTTTGAAACCAAGGAACATTTCAGCAGAGATGAAATTAAAAACAAGTATTCTTATCCCAATGGTTACCAAACCTTTTGGTATTGCAGAAACTGCCCAGTGATGAGAAAAATCTCATCAAGCAGAGTCATAATGAATTGACGACGGTTCAGCTATTCTTTGCAGCAGAAAAAACCTCTGGAGGTATTCAGATAATTATTAGTTCATGGCTGTCCAAAGAGCCAGGGTCTAACTTACACCGGCCATAACTAGAATCTAATTAATTCCTTCATTCTTTATTTTAACCTTTAGTTCTAGTAATTTTTCTGAAAGTTGTGGAATGTAGATTTTCTTTTTTATAGCTTGCAATGGGGAGAGTAGAGAATACGAGGACCTGATAACAGGATACCCAAACTAGAGCTACTTGGAAAAGTTTCAGTGGAACAGTTTTTACTCTAAAAACATACCTTGAGGGGTAGGGATGGTGGCAGAATATTAATTAGAACATGTTGATATTTGACCAAGAATTCTGATAAAGAAAAACCAGAATAAATATAAATCAATTTTTTATTCTCTTGATTTCCTGCATTTTATTGCAATTTATATTTTAAATAATACAATATACTCTTGGAACCTTTAACAGTAGTAATGTTATCTTATAAAGTTTTGACACTTTTGAAATATATCTAGTTGGTAGCAAATTATTTTATCAGAATTCTTATTCTACAGGTAAATAAAAGATTTGACTTTATGTTCCATTTCAAAATAAAAACAGATTTTGAAATGGCAGCTTTTCCTGCGGAAAGAAAATCCGCCTTTCTAAGCAGATGTACATGTGTCTTAATATAGTTTCAATATCACAAAGATTTTCACTGCAATTGACACTAATTGGAGGGGACAGGTGGTGGTGGCAGTGGGGAGGAAATCTCTCCAGCACTGCGGAGAATTGATAACAGGACACACAGAACTAGGGCTGGGTGAAAAATGCATAAATACCAGTTACGTAAGCAATTGATTAGCTAGGATTAAAACCAAAATAAATTAGGAGAAACTGCAATATAACATTAAGTAACGGGAATAAGGAAGATCCTTTCTCTCCTGTGTCTTCAGGAAGAATCCCTGGAGGTGTAACTCTGAGCCCCCAGGGGTGCCCTGTGGGTGCCACTGAACACCTCCCAGCCAAGGCAGCTCCACTCAGAGCCAGAACTGGGCAGCGTTTGTGGTGGGAGGCACTGGGGGAGCTGCATCCCCTCCTCCTGTGGATCTGGGTGCTGGTGTTTGCACAGAAATGACCCAACCTCTTTTCACCTGGGAAGACAAATCCCTGAGTAGCACTAGAAGAAGCAGAGGGTTCAAGCTTCAAATAAATACAGTTGGTCAGCGACCGTTTTTTTAATTTCTAGGTAGATTTCCAAGAGCACAGGAGGGAGGAGACTGGAATTTGGACACCCTGCCAGGTGGGAGCCTGCCAAGGAGTCTGAGTGGCGTAGGCTAACATGAGAGGGAGTCTGAGATGTGTCTGTAGCGCCTGTGCTACCTACAGTCTGTAAACCACAGCTGAAGAAGTGAGGATGTTTCCCCCATTAAGATACAGGCTGTGAGAGGACAAAATTAAGGTGAGTAGATCGATTCTGGTTACTCTGAGAATCCACTGGATTTGTCAAAGGAGGATGTGAACCTTTGAGTTCTCAGGCTTGTAAACCAGTGGACTGCTTCAAGAGAAACTGAGTAGGCACTGGTAAAAAGCCATGGTAATTAACTTCCCAAAGTTAGTATTTATTACCAGGTACTAGATCAAGTGGTTGTGGGCATTCAACACTCACACCACAAGATGTAATTGAAAATGTTCATGATACTGAGATTTTTTTCATACTATAGATATTTGTCTCTAGAGAACTTAAGAACGAAATAGGTAAGAGAAGTACATAAAGTCAGATGAGGAATTGAGGAAAAAAGTGCAGTGCCCTAGAAACCACAAACAGAGAGTGGTTGTCTGATGCCCTATGGCTTGAAAAACAGCTGCTTTCCAACTGCGAAACTCAGCTTTTCCTTCCCATAATCCCTGCCTGTCCTCCAGGCACTTGCTCAGAGTGAATCAGCTGGAGGATTAATACTTCTGCACCAGGCTTTTGACAGTGTCTGATACCAGGCTGCATGAGCTTGAGCAACACTGGGAAAGGGGTTTTACAGAGGAGCAATATTGCACCTTGGACCATCAGTGTCACCCGCACAAACAGCTGCTCAGACCCTTTGACAAACGGCTCTGGAAACAGAAGGGATGATTCTGCATGAGATGCAGGAGAGGAAGGCAAAGAGAAAGGGTAAAACCACTCTCCAGAAGTGGGTCCCCAGTGTTCCAGGTCTCTCCCAGTTTCACCAGTGCCAGTGAGATTGGACTCGGTATATCTGTGGTTTCCAGTAAGAATAACAGCGAGCTGGTGGCCAGTGCCCACCATCCACCTGACTTGGGTTTGGGACCTGGATGGGGACAAGGTGCAGGGATGAGTGAGAAGGGATGGAGCCTGGTGCGGTGCTTTGTTCCCGCAGTTATTTGTCACCACTGCACAGAACCTGCAGCACTGAAACAACATTATCACTGACTTACCCAGTGATTGCATTGTTATGGCGCTTCCTTTTTGCGTACTGCAAATGAGAAATTGATAGGAAAGGGGGAATTGTGCAATAGTCTCTCCAAAGCAGAGCTGACAGGCTGCCGTTCCTCAGGGGAACAGCTCCCAGCGGCGGCTTCCTATTGCATATGGAAGAGATGATGATCTATCAGTGACTCACTGGATGCTTTTCACTTTATCATAGCAAATGATCAAAAAAAAAAAAAGAGAAAAAATACAATTTCCATGGCCTTATAAATGCGATAGATAGGAGCTCGTGATTAAAAATAAAGAGCTTAGCATGTGTTGGGCAAGAGCACATCAGCAGGAGCAGCAGGGTAGGCGGCTATTGCTGTTACTGAAAGGGAGCGCAGGGATGACCACACTTCACTTTATTGCTTCACTCCAGCAAAAATGAATCACATTTCTCTCTCTCAGCTCCTCATTTTTCCTCTCAAAAGACTGATAGAAAAAAAAAAAAAAAGATGATAAAAAGCTCCAACATGAAAAAAAAAGTTCAGCTTTGCACGTCAGTGCTGTGTACAGATGGATGATTCACCAGAATCCATCTCTGGTTTTTTGAGCCAGTTTTTGTTTGAACTGTAAACGTGTCAGACTTTGTAGAGATTCCAGGTTCAGGCCTTTGCTAATACTTGCTTTTATCAGGTAAAATGTTACGTGATGGCATAGAAGGGACTCCTGCCGAAAGTGCTCCCCTTTGCTGGTTTGATGGGTAGACAGAGAATCCACGTGCAGTCTCCATTTCTGTGTGCAGGGAGATTGTTCCCGTGGAGGTTTGTACTGGCCGCTTCAGAAGCATCCAGAGGTGCTGCTCCATGGCTGGTGCCACCCCCTGAAGTGCTGGAGGGGACGAGCCATGCTCTGTTTGACCCAAATCAGTTTTGTGGCTGTCCAGCCTCTGTCCAGCAGCTCTTCGCTGTGGTGGCCATTGTGGTCCTGGGGGTGGTGGGCAGCAGAAGACTCCAGCCAGAGCTCAGGGCCTCAGGTTGGGGCCTGCAGAGCCCAGCGCCCTTCTCTGGGGAGCCATGTCACAAACGTCTTTGCAGATGTATGCAGGACAGCAAGCAGCAAAGGAAAACTGAGTTTATGGTCCTGTAATATGTGGTATAAACGTGTTTCCTCATCCCTACTTGCCACAAGATCTCCCTGCTCTGTTCTCCGTCTGTGGTGGCGCAGCTCGCCAGAGCTCAGCCGTGCTGCCTGCCCACAGCGCTTCCCTCCCACCTGCCATCCCAGATCCTGAGGCATTTCTGCAGGACACAAGCTAATTAAGCTTGAGCACAGCTTTGGAAGGCAGGTAGACACTGTTAATGGCACTGGGGCTAAGGCCTAGGGCAGCCCCTCTCCAGGAGGTGCTGAGGGGGCTGGTGGCCCCAGCTCTGGGACAGGTTTGGGGGCTGGAGAGCTGGTCTCCAGCGCTGTGGGACCCTCTGTGGGACTTGCCCCACGGCTGGGACCTCTGCTGGTGTGGCAGCCACGGGGCTGGCTGTGGCTGCAGAAGTGCTGCGTAGACCAGGATAGCGTGGTGCTCCAGCTGCCGGGGAGTTATTTTGGATTTCTGCCCCAAACCATGTGAGAGACTGGCTTTTGATGTGTAGAACCTCTCCTTCCCACTTAACACCAAGCTGCCTGTCATCCTGGCGGCGTGGCCTCAGGCTGTGTCTGCAGCTTTGTGTGGGCTGGCTGGGCACAGCTTGCCTGGCCAGAGCCTTCCCTGCCCATGCTGGGAAGATGACCCCAGCTATTCATAGCCCACCACCCCTTCATTTCTCCCTCAGGTGCTCCGAGATCACAAGCAGGAGCCAGGGATGGTCCCCCTGCTGTCACACATCCTGGTCCCCCTCCTCTCCTCAGGGGGATGCTCCCTCCACCAACACCCAACCACCTGAGGGCTGCACCCAGCCTTCCTTAGACCCGTCTGTGTGCCGTGGGCAAATCCTGAGGGAACCCTGGGCCAAAGGCTGGGAAGGGGCAGGAGGCAGAAAAGTACCCAGATACCTGCTGAGCAAGCGCCTAAAACCTGGCCGGTGGTGCTGCTCTGTCAGGCACTGTGCACTGCAGCACTGATTAAATCAAAATGCAACGTGTTTTGGCCAGAAATGGCCTGGTTCAGCGTTAGCACCGCGTAAACACTCGCCAACGGAAGAAATTTTAGCAGACCCCAAAGTCTCCAGAAGCAGTTTGAGGCTTTCCTTTTCCTGCCAGCACCTGCCAGCACGGCGGGATCATGCCATCTCCCGGGGACTCATTAGTGCGGTGCCGGCGTGGTCCCGGCCACTGGGGATGGCCGAGGGGGACGGCATCGCACGGGCCACCGGTGGCAGCCCCCGAGCGGGGACACAACCCAGAAGCAAAAAACAGCGGAGGGGAAGGATCCTGCTTAATAATATGCAAATGAGGGCAGCATCTCACAAAGATTCGATTTGCATTTTCAGGCAGCTGCTAAAAATGTTGTTTTAACCCCTCTTGGGAGTGTAAACACATCCAGCAGACGCACAAGATGCAGGCGTGAGGGTGATTACATTTTCTAACAACTTTAATTTTACAAGGTAGAACATTGGGAAGCAGCCGTCTCTTTCATCCTTGGGAGGAGTTTGTTGGGGAGTGGTCCATGGGGGGGTAATTCTGTCAGTGTTAATGCCACGGAACCCTGCCAGCTCATGCACAACATTGTTTTAAGAAATGCCCCGCAGGTTTGTCAGGACAAGGGAATGTTTTCTATAAATAATGAAACGTGAAAAATAATTTTCAGGGCTCAAAGGACATCCTTCATCCTTTCTCCTTGTCTTTTATTGTCCCGCCAGAGGCAGCCCCACACATGGTTGTCACGCCATCGGGCTGCGTGTCCTCTGCGCTGCATCAGGTCCTTCGTGCTCACCCGTGAAACCCAGCCAGCCCGGTTCCACACCTTGGGGATTTCATCATCCCAAGTGCTGGACATGGAAGTAAATTTACCTCCCTGCTTGTTGTTGACTTGTTCATACATCTAAGAATCGTTTTCTGGGTTATAGTCCTCCTTTCTGTAGCTGTGCCCAGGTACGCTTCTTGTTCCTAGATAGATAACCACAAATTCAGCTTAAATGAACCTGGTGAGAATTAATGGTTTTCCCTGAGATCCCGAGGCTTATTAAACATTAACAAGATCTCATCTGACTCCTCTGTGTAGGCTCTCCTTAACTGCCTTAAAATGTTTATTCCTAGATCTTTAACATCCTCTTTAGTTACTCAAGGACTGGAAGACATTTAGTTTTCCTACTGCCCTTTTCATATATGTAATAGAAATATGCATTAAACAATTTTACCTCTTCTGCATCATTGTTGAAAGCTTTCCCAGCTGCTGAGCTGCTGAGGCTCTTCTGCTCTGCTTAAGCTCTTAGTCCTCAGCCAGGCCTGTGATTTCTCTGTCCTTTTAGCTTTCCTAATAAATATTTAATCTTTTCTAATTTTGTTTACAGTAATTCCTATTGATTTCCTCCTTTTCAGTCATTTTATATTGGCTTTTTGTTCCTAATTGCCTTCTTCACTTTGCAACAAGTGAGAATGTGCTTTCAGCCAAACTTGTTCTTTTTTTCTAATTGTGGTGTTGTGGCTCTTGGCCATCTCATGGATTTTTCCCCAAGAACTCCCAATTCTCATCCCATCTACTTTTTCAGCCAGTTTTTTGGCAATTTAAGTGCTTGAGGTTTTGGGCAAGAGTCCTCTCGAAGCCTCAGGTATAAAATTACATGTCACATTTTCTCTTCTCCTTTCTGTTCTGTCCTTGTTTTTTAATATCTTTTTTATTATGTTTTGCATAGTATGATATTAAACTGAAATGTCTGGATCAGCAACAGTCATACAGTATGTTTGAGTAGCCCTTGGAAAATCATGTCCTGTATCTTTGTAGTCCAGAGTCTTTGCAGAGACTGTGTTCTGTTCAGTCATTCTCTCAATTAATGAGATCGAGTTGAACTCAAAGCAACTTGTTCTGTTTGTTGCTTGCATATCAGCCCTGGGGAAGTACCCGTGTTCTTCAGGCTCTGTCTGTGGGGGTTTTCCTGCGAAGGTTATTTGGCATAATAAAGGATATTCCTCCTTCTCCAGCCCTCGCTTGCACCCTTAGAGTCCTGCAGCTGCACTGCTGGAAAACAGGATTTGGTTATAATCCTTTTTAGCAGACTGCACTGAACAAGGTCTCCTGACAGTAGGAATATACTTCTGCAGTGGTAATTTTATGCGTGGGAGAGAGGATTGCAGGGATCAAGCGTCTTGTTTGGGTGCTGAGTTGGGAGGCCCGTTACTGTGAGATGCTGAGCTCTGGCGTAACTCCAGCGTGGGCTCCCAGACCTGCACCCAAAGCCACGGCTGCACCAGTTGCTGAGAAGTCAGTGCTTCTGCTGTGGCAGCAATTTTGGGTAGCATTTGGCAGCTCAAGCTGCCAGAATGATCTTGTTCTTATTCCCTGGGTGTCTGACAAGCTATGCAGCTTGCTGGAAAGCTAAACATCCACTGTTCTGCAAGAATATGGCAGTTTGAGTCTGCGTTCCTCACCAGCCCCTCACTGAGCTGCTTTGCCTTGTCACGGCTCTGAATCACTGACACTTCATTGATGGAAACATTTTTTTTGAGCAGCAGATGCCGGCGGCACGCAAGGTCCCAGGGAGTGATCCCAGACTCCAGGTGGGTGACTGTGAAGGTTCTTCAAGTCAAACTGACCTACAAAGAGACAACCTTGGAACCTGGAACAGGTTGCCCAAAGCAGTTGTGGAAGCCCCATCCCTGGGACTGTTCAAGGAGAGGTTGGACAGGGCTTTGAACAACCTGCTTTATGGGGAGGTGTCCCTGCCCAGGGCAGGGGGGTTGGAACTCGATGATCTTTAATATCCCTTCCAACTCTGACCATTCTATGATTCTATGATTCTAACCTTGATCCCTTCATGCTGCACCTGGCTCTGTGAAGGATGCTTTGCTGGCTGAACGTGGTGAGATTGAACATCATGATCATAATTTCCTGCAGGAGCCACCCAGAAGGATCCCCTGAGGATCAGGTTAGAGATCCTTTAGGCAAACTCAACACATACAAACTCATAACCCTAATGGGATGCACCCCCAACTGCTGAGGGAGCTGGCAGATGTTCTTGTGAGCATTCACAATGTGGTTTTCTAGCCTCAGAGAGCTCTTCCTTCCACAGAAAAGTTCTTGGAGCCCCAGGCTTGATGGGCATCCCTAATTAAGGTCTGCTGCCACTGCTGAGCTGCTCTTCTCCCCCTTTCCTCCTGCACAGCTGTAGAAAGGCAGGATCTGGCCCTACTTGTCTGTGCTGATACTGTCTCCTACTTGGCATTTGTGCAATATCTCTCCCTGCTCTCTTCCCTCTCCCCACATGCATGTCCCTGGATATCTAAACACGTCCTAACATGAGCGCTCCGTGAGCAGGGAGCAGATTGACTGCGAGTTCTTCTGATGCTGAATTCAGCTGACAATTGGCTCCCAGTGCCAGCAGCTATTCCTGTTTTGTATCCTCTTCCTTCAATCTGATGTCGACAAGGTCAAGCTTAGAAACTTCTAACAAATGTTACATTCTCATTAACAGACAGCCTGTTGGGTGGCAACTCCTGTTTTGTATATGCCAGTTGCCATTTTAATCACTTCTCTCTTCTGTAAGCTTCGTGTTTGAATAGCTGGTACTGCCAGAGTGGTGAATGGCGAGAGCCAGCAGCTCTCTCTGCACATGTTGTTTAGCTCTTCACACTCTTTTCTAGTAATTAGTATTTGAATCTCATTTTCCAAGTGCCCTTGAGTGTTCTCTGCTCTTTGAGAAGGAACGGATGAGGTGGCAGAGCAGGGGACATCAGAGGATGGATGGATGGATGCATGGGTGGATGGAGGAGAGCATCATGAACAGGTTGCAGCTGTGTTGTTAAAGGGAAACTTTCTCCATGTGGAGCAGTCCTGGTTCCAGATCCCATAATTCCAGTTCCCCTAAGCTGCTCTGTCAGCATCCTCCACTAACACTCTGCTGGCCAAGCACTGTTGGGGGTGGCTTCTCACTCAGCTGAGTGTCCTAAAGTTGTGTATCCCACGCAGTAAGGAAAATGAATTTCCAGTGTACTGGTTTTGGATAATAGGCTGAAGAGCCCTGCTTCATCATGGCTTGAATGTCGGCTCTTCTCATCTAATTATTGCTGTAATCTCTGACCTAGTGCTGCAGGCGTAGATTCAGAGATTTCACTCACAGCAATTATATAAGTAAATGAATCAAATCTATATAGAGATAAAATATATAAATATGGTAATTTAAAACTGTATTGTGAAGATGTATATGGAGATTTACAGTTTGAATTAAATCCCTTTTGAGTCATTGGGAATCTTTCCACTGCTGCTGAGAGCCCTTGGTTTGGCTTCCTAATGATCTGGTTTCATCACTGATGGTTACACAGAGCGCGTCTCCTCTGGTGGGCTCAGGGTGGGTGCTGTGCCTGAGTGGTGGCACTGAAGGTCCATGTCCCTCGGTGGTGCAGAAGGTGTGTTGGATAGTTCTCTCAGTCTGGCTGAGGGGCAGAGTCAGGGCTGTGTGAGGATGAGGGACGTTGGACTGACCTTCCCCAGGCTGGAGAGAGGCTCCTCTCCAGAAGAGCCTTCTTGTCCAACATGCTCCGGGATTGGTACCCAGCATCAGCTGCAATGGAGTGGCCTCTCGTTGACACTAATCACACTTACCTCTCACTTTTCCCACTGGATAATGAGCATAGTTACGTACTGGAAAGCCTGCTCTCCCCTTTTCTGCTGTGGCAGCATTAGATTGCTGTGATTTATACTCTTCATATAGGTAGTAATATGATTATTCAGTTAATCTATTATTCATTTCACTCATGATCTATTCTTTTCACGTTCTTATTCTGGGAGTCAATTTCTCTCTCTGCTATTTTAATAGAGTAGCATTTTAAATTGTGAGAACACCACATTAAACATGTATAAGATTTAATCTAATTTAAAATGCTTTCTTCTCACAGGATATGCCTAATAAGCATAAAACCAATAATGTTCGAAATGCTATGGCATATTAACACGACACGTTGTGAAGGATGCATTTTTCAAATAAAGCTAAGCACTAATTAATGAATAAGTAAAAAACTTTCTTATCCCTTATCCCGAAGCTCTATGATTGACCTGGAAAAAGATCTTTTGGCAGAAGAGGATTGCGTACAAGCTGCCTTCAAGTTTACAAATACTATTTCTTGCTGTCTGATGTGATGTATTTGAAGTAACACAAAACTAGTGATATCTCACTGTATTCACGTTATATGGACACAGAAGTGCTTGTGAATAATTAATCTGTGCTTGATTTGGTGCTGGGTGTATGTGTGTGTGTGTGTGACCCACTGCTCCAAATGGCCTTCAGGACTCCTGTCTGCATTCTCCTGGGCACGGCCTGGCTGCTGCGCCTGGTGTGGGTGGTTTTAGAGACTCTCACCACAGTTTAATTACCTGGGCATATATAGTTTTTTCCAATAATGTGTTTGACAGAAAAACGGAGTTCTGGTTTGACTGAAAACTTGTTTGAAACAAATTCAGCCTTCTTCTTTGGGGTGGTTTTGTGTGAAATGTTTCTGTCTCCTGCTTTGAAAGCTTGGTTCCCTTTCCAACGAGAGGTCGCTGCGCTCCTGTGACAATATAAAACCCGACCAGGTGCAAAATGAGTTTTTTTGCTCCAATTCTTAGTCTAACTAAACCAAACCTCTATATTTTTCTGTTTCACTGACTGTTCCTATGACCCCTCATAGTGCTCAGGTTTTGACCACGCAGTCTGTATCCCCACTGTGAGGATGCAGAAAACAGTAAAACCCCGATCCTACGGGAAGTTTTGCACAAGTGGAGGGTTTCCTGTGGCTGCAGCCCAGGAGCCAGGCAGGGGGCAGGCAGGACCACCAGGCTGGGCTGTGGCCAGCAGGAGCCCCCATCGGCAGGTCTGGAAGCCTTCCCAGCTCTGCCGTCTCAGACACAGCCGGTGGGAGCTGCTCTGTAACACCCAGTGGGGAAACTCACGTAATTAAACCCGTCTCCGTGTCTCTGCAGTTCCTGAATCTGCTTTTTAAATCTGCTGTTCGTTACCATTGTATCAGTTTAATTATAGATTTTCAGGCGAGGCTGACGTGCAACAGGAGATGTAATTGTGGGTTCAGGTTCCAGGATTGCTCATTCCCAGCAGGTGACTCCCGGCGCAGATGGTGGCATCAGCCCCGTGCTGGCTCTGCTGGCCTTTCCAGCGCGGGGTCTCGGTGCCCCCCAGCCCCTGCCATCCCACACAGCCCGGGGCTGAGGCTGGTGTGGTGAGGAGGGGACTTGGAGAGCTGGCTGAGCATCCCTGGGGCATCCTGCTGGAAGCTGTGCCCCGAACCATGCTGAAACATGACTGATGCTGCAAGTTCCAGAGTGCAAACTCTCTTGACAAAACCCTTCCTGGCAGCAGAGGGGTTCTGCACGGGGCTTGGGTTCAGCAGGGCTTCTCCTAAAGTTCTTGCTAAGGTCAGAGCTTTGCTGAATATTTGTGTTTATTATTTGTACCTTGGTAGTTGCCAGGGGCTCCAGGTATGGCCCGGGATCTGTTGTGGTATCTGAACACAAGAGAAGAATGAGAGTGCTTTCTGTTTGAGAGATGTATCAGGAGTGCACTTCACTCCACATGTCTCCACCCTGGAACTTGCACAAAGTAAACTTTTATGGAAAACCAGCTTTTCTGAGCATGACAAAACTGGTGTTTGAGAACAAGTGTGCATGTATGGCATTCTTTTAAACCAAGGAGGTGCAACTCCCCTTTGTAATTTTTTGTGGCAGGATGAGCTTGAAGAAGTGTTGTTACTGGGGTTCAGGAAACCCAGGCTCAGATGCTGGGACCTCAGTGATGGTTCTTGGTGAGCTGGTCAGCCACGGTCATTCTCGCAGACAGACAAAGTTAAAGCAGTCACCATGTTCAGAACTTGCTGTGTGTTCCCCAGGTCTCCGTAGGTGCTGTGGATCCTCCAGCTGCTCACTCTGCTCTGCCTCTGCCCCGGTCAGCTCAGGGGAAAAAACCCAGGGTAGATGGCTGGAGGTTGGAGAAGGTTTGTACTCAGAGACTTCACCTTGCTGGGCACACTGCAAGCTCTGCACGCCGGTTTGTGCCACTCACTCTGGAATGAAAGTCGAGTCCGAGTCAAGGGCAGGAGCTGTTTTAGCACAGTCATTGCTGACGCTGGTGCTTGTGACCAAGAGAAGATGCCAGTCTCTGAGGTGTTGCCCAGGACACTTGAATAATTATATATTAATTGTGTTGCAGGAAAACCTTGAAACAAACCCGTGTGTCTGAAAAAGGTGAAACATCACAGATTTGAGGTTTAGAATTCAAAAGTAGGGCCAGTCCTAACATTGCACCTGATCCCAGCTTGGGAGCCTTTTTCAGATGGTCCCAGTCTTGGACTGGTCCAGATTCTGGGATGAGGTGAAACACTCCAGGTGTGTCTCCAGGCTGTGAGCTGTACCCAGGGTGTGGGTACAACCTGCTGTGTGTGGCAGGGTAGGTAATGATGTTCAACTTCTTTTCTTTCCTTACGTTTCAATAGTAGTTGTGGCTGAGGACAGTGGGGAGAGGAAGGTCTTACTGCAGACACAGTAATCTCATGAGAACGGGGGGCAGCTGTGAGGCTCTGGCTGTTGTGAGCACAGTCCTGCTGCTTAACAGGCTTGGGGACAATCCTGCAAAAGCACGTGGTTTAAGGATTTAAACTCAGGGTTGAAATAGAGATTTATGATGTCAATGGGGAGAGAGGCAACTGGAATCTGCTCCCTGGAGTGGTCTCCTGAAACTGCGGCCAGTTGATGCACAACTTCACATCACGTATCACATGAGGCTGCAGGGGCCTGACCCTGCGGAGCTGAGCAGCTGTTGAGGTGTTTTATCATTTCACTCCTCTGTGAAACTCTGGCCAGGCTGCAACGGATGCAAGTACCAGGCAGGGAGAGAGCTTGAGTTCTGCTCTGTCCTTTTCAGAAACCTGCCCTTGGTGTGCTCTGAGAGGGCAAACCTTTGGTGGTGGGTAGGGTGACAGGCTTTCTTCTGAGCCACCACCACTTAGAAATACTTGGTTTGCAATGACACCCAGCAAACTGTCAGTTTTATTCCACTGTTTGGGATCTCAGTCCTTCCGTGGCAGCACAGCATTTCAGGTAGTTTTGGTTTGTGTACGAAGGCTGTTTGGGGCTCTCTGGCTGCTGCTTATTTAAGGAACGGATTGAGGAATTTTGTGCATGGAAAACGAGGAGCTACAAGTGGATCAGACGGTGGGAGGAGGAGCAGGTTTGCGTTTGCAAACACCCACTCAGCCCTGAGACACTGGCACCAGAGATGGTTTTTGACAAATCCCGATTCTTACCCTGGACGAATGGGTGGCAGTCAGGAGCGAGTCCAAGGAAGCAAATGGGATTATCCATGTAAATAGAGATCAGATCATAATTATGCTTCTGTGCAACCAGTCCCAGCAGGGAGTGGATCCTGAGCAAAACTGAAAGAGTCAGGTTTGAATGTGTTTTTAACTTTGTTTTTTAAACTATCCTTCCCTTCGCTCCTGCCTCTTTAAATCCAAAATAAAATATCACATGAAGCGCTTTCATAAATAATTTACTTTCTGCCTGACACCAGTCAGGGAGGCATAAAGCTTCCTGTGTGTACATGCTGCTTCTGGAGCTCAGCAGTAACTAGATCTGAATTTAAAACAAAAAATCTGAAGATTTTTGTTTTTCTGTGAGGATGGAAGAGGTTCAGGGACTCTGAAAGAGTCAATTCAGGCCCCACCACATCAAACCCTCCCTGTGGTGTTAGCAAAGGCTCCCTTCATCCGTCCTGACCCTCCCAGAGGGAAGAGGGATGACGTGGGGAGGAACTGCCCTTGTGGTTAAGGAACTGGGTGGAACTCATGGGGTTTTGGCTGAAGTCTCTGCCCTGCCCTGGCTGATGCTGCCCGGGTACAGTGTTGTCCTGTGCTGGGGTTTCCAGGCTGCCTCCAAAGATGTGAGGAGCAGAATTGTTGCATTGATGGGCTCTGTGCAGGCAAAGACCCTGGTGCCTGTTGGGGTGAGCCAACAGCAGGTGTGTTCTGCTTTCCCCAGTGACCTCACAAAATTACTACATTTCCATCCTTCACAGGGAGAGTGATTCTTGAGCACGCTGCAGAGCTTGGATCTGGTTTTCCAAATGTCCTGCATGACCTTGGGCAAATCACTTAGGTGGAAATTTAGTGAAGTGTTAAAGCATTCCAGTCCTGGCCAGGGCTTATCTCTGGTTCATTTCAGTGGGATTTAGACTTCCACTTTCTACTTAAGTACCTAAAGCTGTCTGTGATCCATACGCATCTTAAAGTTTCTCTTTGAAAAAAGGGGATCATAAAACGCCTCGTCTCACAGGGATTCTTTGAGGAGAAATTAAAAAATGTGAAAAAATGAAAGGCTTGACTGTGAGGCTATGCAGATGTGATGGAGAGAATGGTCATGCATTCCCTAAACCCAACCCGGAGCACATGCTTGGCAGGAGTGGTGTACAAGTGTTTCCAAACTGGCAAGAGCACCCAGCCTCCGCATCACACAAAGATCATTCTATAATTTACAGGAAACCTCTGAAAAACATTTCTTTCACTTAAAACAAAAATACAGGAAAATTCTGCCCGTGGCATGGCATCTGTAACATGCTTAGCAAGCAGCACGAGCTCTTTATAATTCATCAAAAAGGCCACACAGATAATGAGACAAGGCTCTTCGCTGCAGTGAAATGTTTCTTCCCAGTGCTGCTTCGGAATGAGAAGAACCGAGATGACGGGCCAAGGGAGGACTTGCTCCAGCACTGGGGCCCGGCACGTCCAGAGAAGGAGCCCCGCATGAAGCTGTGCCTGTGTCTGGGGCACCGTTTGTCACCCTGCTCCAGGGACACTCCAGCCCAAAGCACCAAACCAGAAACTTCTTCTGCCCAGCCCTGGCACAGAGTTTGGGCTAAAATGTCCAAGCTGAGGCTAAACGAGCTTCAAAAAGCTGTCTGCCCTCTGCCACCGCTGTGCCTTCAGCTGGGGCTGGGACAGGGGGGCTGGCTTTGGGCAGACCCAGGGCATGTCTCTGGAAGAGAAGACGTCTGGGTTTGGGCTTGCTCTGTCTGTAGGTGACACTGTGAGCGGGGCTGTGCCGAGCCTGCCCCTGGCCCTGGGGAGAGAAAACGTCTGTGGGAAATGATTCTTTCGCTTGGCACCATTTCCAGCGGGAATCAGTGAGGATTTCAAAGATGTTCCCCCTGATGTGCTAAAGCTTAGCTTAAAAAAGGCGAGAGATGAAAGGGCAGGCTCCTCTGGCGCGCGATGAGATGTGACAGGGTGAGCGGCTGCTGGTGCAATGAGCTGTAATGAGCTCCTGTCAAGGGAGGCACAGGAGCCGAGAAGCCAAGTGAACAGAAATGCCTGGATGCAGAGATTCCAGAGCTGCCTGTGCTCCTGGTGTGCTCCATCCTGCTCCTTTTTGGGGCTCCCTAACTCCCTGGGGCTCTGGGGGGAGCTGGGATGTGGCCGGAGGGAGGGAGAAGCCCCGCACACACAGGTCTGTGCTGCAGACCAGCCACCTCCCGGCTCCCCGTGAGCTTTTCCCTTCTTTGTCTGTGAAATGCAAACTGCGGAGACTTTGCCAGGGTAAGGAAGAGGAGAGCTGGGTGACTGTCCTCTCCTGAGAAGCTGTTGGGTCATTTCCTAGCCTTGCAGCAGGCTTTGCTGGCTGTAGCTGCGGCTGAAGCTGTGATGCAGAGATGTGGGATTCTCCATCGTGTTGCATGAATGTGGTTGTCAGGCTCCATAATTACACCAGCTTTTAGAAGCACAAGCTCTTTGTGGAGTTTGGGGTCTGTATTCTCCTGTGTCTGTTGTGGCAAACTTGTAGGTCTGATGTGAGGGTTTGTGTCAGTGAGTCCACGGTTTCCTTCTCCCTTTTCTCATGCTTAGTTTAATGAATTTTCCAGATATTAGTCAGGAGGTCTAGGGAATGCTGCCCTATCCCTCTGGCTGTGGGAAATGAGTCGAATGAAGGGCACTGCAGGAGAGAACACACCGCTGAAGAGTGTGATGGGATGGAGGTGCTTCCATCCAGCATAAGCCCTGCGTTTAATTGCAACCCAAAGGGTGGGAGAAGCAGCATCAGAGAGGGGTGTAGGAAGGGTTTGCTGAGAGTCACAAGCAGAGGTTTGCTCTCCCTCTCCTCTCTTTCAGTCTGGAGCTCACCCCATGGTCCTGATAACACACTGACCGAGCGACGTGCTCTGTTTAGTGGTTGATGCAGGGCACGGAGTGGCTGGGAATGGCAGTGCCTGCCTCTGCTTCCCGAGCGGGCTGAGCAACCCAGCTGGTTCTGTGCGCAGTGAGGTGTAGGAGTTATTGTGGCAATAACCTGTTGAGTCACTGTTTTTTATTATACAATTATTTGTGTTCGGATCTGATGCCTAAATAATGTGCAATACCCAAGCACTGCCGAAAAGGAAATGAATGCAGAGAGTTCCACGCAACAGAATGGCCCTGCTGAATAAAATCTATAGCTATTTCCCTTAAGCTCTAGTTAATAAGGTTCTAAAAATGATGGGTGAACTCCTCAGGGGCTGGCGTCTGAGTGCAGTTCAGAAGAATAACCTGAAGTTCCGTCACTTCTCTAAAGCTTCTCTCAACCATTTGAATGTCACGAGTCTTCAAACCTGGGCTGAAACCCCTGTGAGGACACGCTTCTCAGCAGCATTTCAGCTTCTCAGGCTGCCACTGGAGAACAGAACCGGGGAGGCACCCGAAACTCACCCCGTTTGAAGCATCAAAGCAGAAGTTGGTGTAGGACTGGGAACAGGCAGAGATTTAGGGAGGAGAAGCAGCTTTGTGACTGGTTTCAAACAATGGAAAATCTCATCTTTGTTTAAAGTATGGAGTGTGGGAAGCCCCTGGATAAGAAAAGGGAGGGATTTGCAGCCTGTCCCTATTTACTCAATGTTCATCTTGCTTATGAAATATCGCATCTGGTGTAGAAGAGGTTGACACAGCCCAGCCCAGCCATCCTTGTGATGCCAAGGTGTCTGAGCTGCTGGGACTCCTCTTGCAGCTCCTGAAGCTCAGGCAGACCCTTTCACACACACAGCCCCTTGTGCAGGCACCGAGGAGGAGGCAGGTCCCTCTCCCAGGGCAGCAATCTGTGGCCAGCCCTCACCAGCACCACTTGGAGGTGGTGCACGTATCCCTGCCTGTTGTCACCTGGTCACATACAGCTCCAGACTGTGGCTTTCGACAGGGCAGCACCCTGAGAAGGGCCGGCAGGCTTCCCTGACAGATATGCTTCCAACAGGAACCTTCTGTTCTTTAGAGAAATACTCTTTCTTTTTGTAAGAGAGCGAGCAAGGCACCCAGAGCCTAGCAACTCCGGATTTCTGGATTGTGTCCCTCAGCACAAGAGCTGGCAACCTGTCAGGGACAGGCTCTCAGAACACAGATATCATTTTGCAGACTGGACACTGAGCATGTTAGTGGAAAGCTGGTGTCAATGGGAGGTGTTTTCAGTCAGAAACCAACCTGCTGCCCATCCAGCTCATCGTAGCATCTTGTCCCCAGGGAGGCAGCAGGGTGCAGTTCCTGGCTCCCATGAGGACAGATAAGGGGACTGGGGCTGAGAGACCACGGCTCCTTGTGGATGCTGGTGCCTCTGACGGGGATGTGGTTCCTCACTGGGGGCCAGCACCAGCCCAGAAACTTGTTCAGAGTACTAGCTTTGTCACCTTTGCCACCCCTGGCTTCCCTCACTGTCCACTAACCTTCTGTCTTTTGAGTCCTTGGACATCAGTGTGGGCTCTGAAAATCTAATTTTGTCTGAACCACACAAGACTATTTAGGAATTGTGTGACTACAATGATGTGTCAAATCTGTGAATGTTGTCTGTTTGGGGCTTTGAAGGAAAGTGCATACGAAGGAGCGAGGAGGAAGTGTGTGAAAATCCCTGCCTTGGGTTTAAACAATGATGACTAAGGATTGTCTACACAGGAGTTTCCTGCGCGGTGAGGTGGGTTTTGGAGTGAAGTGCTTCAAGAGCTGCCATTTCCATCTGCAGCGTCTGGATCCATTGGGATCCCTCCTACAGGTTTCTGGGCAGCAGCATTGCTGAGTTACCCCGGGACAGGAGGCAGGGAGCTGAGGGGGCTGCTTTAGGAGGCTGCACAGGGTGTGTAGAAAGCTGGAGATTCATCTTGTTGCTTAGAGGTCTGTACCATTTGCAGCACTGCAGAAAAACCCCTGTGCTCCTTTGAATGTTGGAGCAGAGACCAGGAGAGTTCATCTGTGGTGCTTCTGGAGGAGCCAGGGACAGGTGGAACATTCCCCCTGTGATGTGTCTGTAGATGCCTGGGTGCACGTGTGGTTCCTATGTGTCTGTAGAGCTTGGTGTGGTCTAAGAGCATCTCTGCTACTTGCCCTGAGTTACTGCCAGACCAGTGGTGCTTCCAAATGCCTGAAAAGATACGGCTCACCTGGTCAGAATTCTGTGGGCCTTTATAGTGGAGTTGTTACAGAAGTCCCACCAAGGAGAAAGAACAGCAAAGGTGCATTGAAGAGCAGTGGGACTCTGGCTGTGATGCAGCCCTGGGTCACTCGCTGCATAAAAGCCATCTCGATGAGCTGGGACCGAAGGAGGACAGCTCCCAGAAGCAGAGCCAGGACTGTCCCTGGCAGGACCCCTCTGGTGTCACTGGCTGGCAGCACACATGGCCTCACTTGCTCTTGGGGCTTCTGCACCAGGCACTGTTGGCACAGTTTTTCAAGAAAAGCTAGAAATGCTGTATTATGTGCATTTTCCTCTTGAGCCACCTACAATAAAGCCACTTGTTTGTTGCCTTGTCAGGCTGTCTGTGTAGCAGGTCTCTGGTGAGGACAGTGACGGTGAACCCAGCATGAACTGCTGTGTTAAGGTGTTAGAGAGAGGAGAATCTGCAGTTGTCATTGCTGTAGCTTCCGGAAGGTTTTGCAGAGGCACTGTAAGGTGTGTGAGGAGCCTGTTTGCCCCCCTGCCCTGGTGGTGTCTGTGACTCCTCGGGAGCAGCAAAGCTCATCCTGCCCCTGGGACGCGAGGGTGGTTTCAGTGGAGCTCTCTGGGTCCTTCATGCACTCCTGAAGACTTTTTGATTACGATGTTATTTCCTCTCAGAGCTGATGTGATTCCCTCTGCCACAATAAAACCACTCAGCAATCTTTCTTCCCTTTCAGGAGAAAGGAAGCAATTTTAAAAAAATATATAGCCACATATATCTCCAGCATTTCTAGGCTAAAAAATATATCCCATTTAAAATGTTGTGGCTGCGGCTCTGCAGGCTCCTGCGTCCAAACAATGCAGCGTCATGCTCCAAAACTTCATGACTTGTGAGAGTCAGTGCTGGGCTGGTGAGGTGAACATCGCATTGTTTGCAAAGTGACAGTGCTGCACAGCATCAGAAAGAGAAAATACTTGTTTTTCCTCTGCTGATTAGTAGCCATGTCAAATCTGAATTAGAAATATTCTAAATTGTGGCAGTCACCAGCAAATAAAAGGCATATTAGATTATTTTAGAATGTTTTTGTGGCTCCATGTGAGTAATTCGACAGATGGTACCAAGGCACTTGGCTATAATGCTGGAGGAATAGAAAAAATGGTCTTGCTTAAAATAAGAAAGCATATTCTCAAAAAACTCTACAGCAGTTTTACAGCAGCGTGGCGTGTGATGCATCAGTACAGAATCAGGTGGGAATCCATGAGGCAGGGGCTGCCATCAAGCCCCAGGCACGGTCTGCTGTAGGCAGAGATGCTGCCCCACACGTGTGGGGGAACATCTGTGTTCCGTGGGTCTGTGTCCCCCCTAAAGACACACGTGAGTGTGGAGCTACCGGCGCTGCTCAGAGTGTGTGAGTTAGCGGCACGGATCCAGCTGCTGTGAAATCGTGCTAACTTTGAGGCATAAATTAAGTGGAAATTTTCCAGATTTTTATTTAAAAGTTACATACTCAAGAGCTTTGGAACTAAACAAGCCCCATCTGTTTTAAAAATTATGCAGCACTAAGAACACGCCCCAGTATATATCAAAATTTGGGATGTTGTGTAAGAAACAGCAACTTCTAGGGTAACATGGCAACTTCCAAACCATGGGTTTGTGTGTCTCCTCTTGGAGCAGTTGGCTAGATGCTCTCCTTGCCTAATCCACTGTTTTTAGCAGTGATCATGGACTGTTTTTGAGTCTGAGTTTCTGATGGAAGTGTTTCATCACATCTTCCGCCTGATCCCTCTTTGCTGGCAGGTCCTGCTGTGCTGGGAGAGGGCTCACCCTGGCACCAGCCAACCCAGCGCCCCTCTGCTGGGCAGTGTCTGCCCTTGGCTGTAGGTGCTTCCAAGCTCGGTTGTGGTGGGTGCTGCTGAATGGGAATATCTGATGATATTCCTGGATTATCCATAGTTTCCTACTACACCTGCTACACCTTCTTCTTCTCACTCTTTCTGGACAGAGTCCCTTTGTAACGTCCTGCTATTGCTGATGGCTCTTTTCATTCTTTTTTTTTTTAATTCAAACCCTTGCTTTGGAATTGTTTCTTCTTCCTTGACAGCCGATCGCTAGGAATTATTGTGTTTTTACGTAATATGCACATCTGTGATCTGTCTGCGGGGTGAAAACCAGCAGAACTCTGGTTGTTGGTGATAACAGCTGTGTATCTGTTGCACTGACAATTCAGCCTCTCGCAGCAACTCAGCACTGCAAGGGGTGGCTTTGGTGCTGACTCCGTGTCCCCACTGTGTCCTGCACCCCAAGGAGTCCTTGGGACTGGAGGAGAGTTTCCATTCACCTGGGCAGGTTCTGGGCAGGTTCTGGGCAGGCTGCCTTTGGTGCTGACTGAGCTCCCGGGGAAGGGCAGGAGCTGCCTGGCATGGTTTGTGGCAGACGTTTGCCCATCCCGGAGTGACGTGAGAGAAGAGTTTTTTAAATCACGGGACTGCCAAACATCTGTGGATCTGGGATCCCTAATCTCTCCTCTCAGACCTTGACATTGCCCTTTAATCTCTGCTATTTGTGACTGGGGTTTTTTTAGGAGTCACGAGCATTTCTCATTTGAAAGGCAGTGGGTATTGCCTAAATGCACATCTGTGTGTCATTGTACACACATGTGTCCACACACATATAGAAACAAGCCACAGGAGCTCTAGTACAAACATGACCGTGCTCCTGAAAGCCAGACGGAGGCACCAGTTAGTCTGTGGGAAGGAGCCACTGGGTTTTCAGACAGTGCTGGGGTGAAAAGCTGCTGTCCCCCCATGTCCTGGGCAGCCCTGCTGGTGCCCCCACCGGAGCCCAGTGTGTGCCTCAAGGACAGCACACCCTGAGAAGCACAACTGTTCCCTATTAAAGTGCTCATTGTTTCAGAACTGAGGATTTTTTTTACTGATCAAAGAGCTGTCTTTGATTAATCAGTTTTGAAATGAATGAATTTCTGAGTTCTTATTTTTTGCTTTTCTTAGGGGACATATTTCAAAGGCTTTTTGATCTCGGGTGACAGGTATTTAGTGAAAGGCTTTTACAAAAAGAGCCATGGAAGCCGTGTTGTAAAGGGTGACGTGTTTAGAGCCCCGATCAGAAAACATTCAGAACATGTTCAGCAGGTCTCTGACTTCATCGGACCTGCGTGCACTCACGGGGCTGCTCCTGTGCTTGTTCTTCAGCTGCTTTAGAAAGTAAAATCAGGCTGCTGGTCCGGGGGAGAAAAGGGGTAATGTCTGCTGCAAGGATCAGGAAATATTTACGTGGCATCTCACACTAACAGAGTGCGGGCAGCACAAATCTTTACCAACAGGCGTCCTGCTGGTACCAATTGAAATGTGGGAGGCAGTCAGTGTCTCTCAATTGTAAGTGTCATTTCATCCCCAGGGAGGCATTTAATGGATGGTTATTTCCCTACTGAGAGTCCTGTCTTTTCTTCCTGTACTTCATTAGTAACGGCTGAGGGTCCTCCTGTTCATAAAAGATGCATGTACTGCATACCTGATTTTTCACAGACCGTATTATGGAAAAGGACTTTCCTACAGAAGCAGCCAGAATGCTTTTTGCAGGTATGTGATGTCTCCCTGCCTGCGAGCAGGTTTTCCCCCCAGTTTATTACCAAGACAAAGGGAAGGATGGAGCTAAACAGAGAAAAGAGAATAAAACCCAAACAAAACAAAGGCTGTTTGCAGATCTGCTTACCTCTGAAAGTTTCCCCTTCCCCACCTGAGCTACAGGACCTGGGTGGGGGTTAAGGATGCTTCAGAATGCGGCTCAATGCGCGGTGAGATGTCTCTGGGAGACAGGTGCCTCACTGCTCCTGCGGGGGTGGACCCGTGATATGAAACACTTGTCTTACCCACTAGGAATAATTTTATCTGTAAGTGAAATCTTGCAGTTGTGTGACAGGGTAGAGCATTACTACCCTGCTGCTGGGAGGGGGAGAATAAAAAAAAATATCACAAGAACTCAAAATATCCCAAGTAGCCATACCTGGAATAATTTCAGACTCAGAACTCAAGCTGTAACAAAACCCCGCGACTTTCCCACCAGCGCAGGGGGACTGCACTGACCCATCTCTCTCCCCCAAGACCAGGGGCTGCCTTGGCTAACAGCACTCCTATTTCCCCATGTTTTCACTCAAATTTGCTTTCTTATGACCTTGATGAACTCCACAAGGATGCAGATTATTTAATAACAGAAATACCTTACTTTGATGGTCTCACTCAATGTGATAAAACACTTTACTGTGCCCCCTCCACCCCCAGGAGCTGCTCCGCCAGCTGCTGCTGTGCCTGCAGCTCAGCACGTGCTGGGGCACTTTGGGGCTGGCCAGCTTCAATATTGGCTGGGTTTTTGTTAAATTGAGCATGTTGTGTTTTGGTACATAGCTTGGGGTGGGGAGAGAAATCCATTAAACCTGAAGTTAATTAGTATGGGAAGACTGCAATTTATCATGATTGCATGAATGAAAGTGAGGGCATTGCTATTTAATTAGGGAGTGCATTTGGATTTTTTAGGTTATTTTTTTCCTTTCTGATTTTATTGGAAATATTATTAGTTCTTTGCATATCATGAAAGAGAGTAGATTAAGGAGAGGGACCTGAGAAGACATTAAAAACCTATGGCATAGTTTTATTTTTGCTGTTAAGTACACGCTGTTGATCCGATCAGAGAGCTTTTATTGCTGTGGTCTGTTCTCGTTTTGTGTCTAAACTGCAGCTGAAAAGAAGCTTTAAATGGCAGAGCCCTAATTTATATCACCAGGAGTTTATAGACCTGATACACTGGCACAGAATGTGCCCGGTTGTTGCTTCTTCTTGCTTCTTCCCTGTTTCCCAGACCTTCTGTGGGCACCTTGGGGGCCTTTGGGTGGTCTCAGGGAACGCTGGTGCTGAGCGCTGCGGATGGAGTTGTTGTGAGCTGTGCTTTCTGCTGCCTTGTCCTTCGTTTAAGCCATTGCAGGTTCAAACTTCATGGTTATTCTCCTTTCTGGGAAGCTCTGCTGCTTTCTCTCCCAGGATGGAGCCCAGTCCCACCAGCTTCACCGGGGCAGCCGGTGTCCCTGGCCACTGGGGACAGTGGGGTGGGCTGGTGGCCTCCTGAGGCCGTGGACCAGAGCTCCCACAGCTCCCAGGACCATCACTGCCTCGCTGTTCCCTCCGTCCATCGCCCCAGCGAGTGATGGGGAGCCCACCCAGCGTGGGGCGAGTGTTTCCGTGGGCAGCCACGACCACGGAGCCGTTTCCCGCAGTGGTGCCCAGACCACAGCACCCAGCTGGGAGCAGCTGGCATCTGTTCTCTGCTCTGGTTGTGCATTTAGCTTGCCAGCCACAGCGAGACGTGCGGAAATACATTCCCTGGAAGCCTTCCAGCGGCTCAGGCCTGCCCTGGTGGGAACAGGAAGAGATTCCCGAGCCTCGGGAGACCCCTGCTGTGCGCTCCACGGCCCGCAGCTGCGGAGCCAGGCTGGATATCCACCCCGGGCGTGTACGAGCAGCCCGAGCGCAGGGCTTTTCGCTTCCAGCGCTGTAAAAACAACTAAAATTAGCTAGAAAGTCTGCTTGGTGCATTAATCTTTTTAATCTTGAATTTTGTGCAGGCATCCACACCTTCCCTGGAGCTCGGGCATCTCCTTGTCCCTGTCCCGCCCCCTTTTGCCTCCTGCCAGCGGTGATAACACCAATTCTCTGCCTCACGGGACAGCTGTGAGTAAATACATTAGACTTTTATTTGGCTGGGGCAGACGTGGGGCCAGAAAAGTATGTCCCCAGCGCTCTGGTGTGATCTGCTCCTGTTGTGTCAGTTGTTGTGCATTTATAGCATTCTGCACCAAGCCCACTCTGTCCCCACACACGCCACTGCGGGGGTTACGCACTGGTGATGAGCAAACCCAGCTCTGATGAGGCCCAAGAACTTTCTGGAACTTCTCTCTTCCCCGCGTCGGTGTCTGCAATTTAAAAACCCCCATTTGTAGTGCTCGGTGGCCTGTCAGAGCCGAGATCTGCGGGATTCAAACTGTTTTGTGACAGCTGCAGGATAGTGCTTCAGTTTCCACGGAAACTGGCGCCGGCTCTCCAAAATCAAGGTGAAGTGTTAGCTGATTATCTGATAACAACGCTGAGCATTTAAATATGAAGTTCTTCGCCTTCCCTGTACTGAAACACCTCGGTTCCGCCAGCATCCAGCAGACCCCACAGAGGTCTGGCCAATTCAAAGGGTTGCCCCAGCCTGGGCAGGATCCAGCCCTGCCTGCTCAGCGCCCCATGCTCTGCTGGCACAGCAAAGGGCTCATCTGTCCCCACGTCCCCTGCACAGCCTGGTACCACTGTTCCTGTGACAAATCACGGAACAACCAAAGTTCTTTTTGCTTCACTGTGGACTTTTATGCCATGCCCTTCTGGAACGTTTTTGTCCTCAAATGCGTTTCCTTGTAATTAATTCTTACTGCAGGAACTTTTTATCTGCTCCCACTCTTATCGCCTGAATTCCGCCACTCTTTGGCCTTACACTCACCGGGCTCTTGTTTTGAATCACTGAGTTTCATCGTTTCGCTGAACATTCCTTTTTCCAGGTCATTGATTTCTAAGGTTAACCAAATGAATCCTCCTGCTGATCCTCGTTACGTCCCACTAATCTCCCTGCTATATCCTGAGCCACTCAATTACCTTTTGTCTTCGGTTTCAGAGGCATTTATTGAACCCACAGATGAGTCCTTGGTGCAGGAAGCAGTTTCACATTGGGATCAGGAACATGTTCGTGTGAATATTCCTCATACTTACACCTCAATTTGTTAAGGTTGTTTAAATTTTCTTGGTTAATTTGCTTCTTGACGTGCCCTTTTAAGTGTACTTTCTCCACTGCTGATTTTTTGCAGGAGATGTCTTTCTCCCTAACCTCTATTCTTTTCCATCTGCTCTCGAACGATATCTTCCACTATTTGACAGTGTTGACTGTCCACTTTGCAGCACTTTATCTTTTCTGCCTTTCTGAATCATTTGACTCCTTTTCCACCCTTTGTTCATTTCAGGAAAAGAGTAAGAGCCAATATTCTCCTGAAGGACATTAGCTCTGTTTTCCTCAATAGGCAGTTGGGGGTGTCCTAGGCCTGTCTCTCATATCACTAACTCCATGTCCCTCTTCCTTTTCCCCGGGGGTTGATAGCCACCTTGGCCAGGTTTGGCACAACCAGCCGTATCTCTGCTCGGAGGCACACCACCAGAGCAGAGATGTTGGTGGCCAAACAGCCCGTGAGACACTGGGAACTGGGTGGGAATTAATGGAACACAGGGCAGGGCACAGGTTTTCCTCCTGGGATATGATCTTTCCCCAGCCCAGCAGACCCCTGGTTCAGGTACCTGTAACTCTCTGCTCCCTCATGCTCAGTGCCTTTGCCATGAGTGCACCACGGAGGAGAAAGGGCTTTTTACACAGTCCCTGGTGTGCCAAGGGTGCCCGGAGGTGTGTTATAGCAGCCAGGGCCACGTCTGTCACAAACATACTGAAAGAGTAAGCCCAAACTAAACTTGTGGCTGCGAGAGCCACTGTGCAGGCTGTCCAGGGCTGCCGTCGCTCTGAGCTGCATTTTTCACATCCAAAATCTGTTCTTTCCAGTGCCCGAGGACCGTGCAGCCGCGCAGAGCACACCAACACCCCAGGACCAGTCCTATACCTGTGGCAGCGGCTCAGGTGGCCAGGATCTCAGGAGCAAGCCATGAAATTGGAGCTCCAGAGAACAAGAGCTGCTTGGCTGGCCGGAGGAGAGGCACGTTTTCAACAGTGACTGAATGTGAGTGACAGTTTGTGACTGTGAAGGAATGCAAAGGGCACCACCCCCCATCACCAGGCTTGCCTACAAATCCAGTTCCTCTTTAGAAAAACAGCCCAAAGAAGTTCTGCTTTGGAAAGTACTTTTTGACAAAAACTTGGGCTTACTGGATTATTTGTTAGCTTAGATGATCCTATTCTATTTTGAATGAATCAAGTTAATTAACAAAGCCATTCCGAGGGACTGTAATGTCTTTCACAGACAGACTGAAGCTCTGGGATTCTCTGAGGAATATGTGGGACAAGCACCCCGAAACCCTCAGATAGTTACCTCCCAGTCAGTGCATGTGAGAAATGATGACGTACTTGGAAAACCCCAACCTTGTGATACCCATAGGCTTTAAATCAGAGGGGAGGAAGGTGCTTCACATTTAAAAAGAGCAATTGCCACAAAGGCAGGGCTGTTTTGGAGACTGCAGGGTGCTCAGAAGTGCTGGCAGCAGAGGCGAAGCCTGGGTAAGCAGGAGGCTGGTGGGAGAAGACACTCTGCAACAGGCCCGAGGTTACACAGCCTTGCACGTCTACTAGGAGTTTGAGTTTAGGATGTTTTGCCGAGCAGCTCGGAGCTACTGGCTGTTGCATTGTTTGGAAGAGGAGCTCTGGTGATTAGCTGGGTAGTAGTATATGAAAGAAAAAACTGAACAGCTTGGGGGAAAAAAAAGCTCCTCATACAGATCAGAGTGGTTCACTACTTCGTGAAGTGTTGGAGATGTGGAGTCTCCTACAGCACGTGCTGTGATCCCACCAGCCTGCAGCTCGCTGTGAGTTCCCCCTCAGCAGGTCACCAGCCACTGCGAGCCCGCAGCAGCCCAGCCACTTGAAAAAGGGGTCTTTTAGGACAGGAGGAAAAAAGACAAAGTAATTAGGCAGCCTGGTTCACCAGAGGCACCCAGGCGTTCCTCAGCCTGGACAAGACAGTTCCTCTTCAGAACAAAGACACATTCAACAGCATTTGGGGTGACTTCCATTTCCAGTAATATTGTTGTAACACAGGAAAGAGAGGTATGTTTGTCTTAGGTGGTTTCTTCTTTGAAACAGACAGCAGAAGGACCAGAGGAATGACAAAGAGGTAGTGAGTTCAGCAAACCTGCACATAAAACAATCCATAAGAATAAAATGCTGCATTTACAGCTGTAACTGCGTACACCCGTATAATTTAAAAATACAAAGCTGTGTTTCAGGGCTTGCTTTTCTTTCCTTCAGAGAAGGAAGCACTCAAGTGTGGGACTCAAAGTGGTAACCTCGCTGCATTGGCAGGGCCCAGCCATTCACACAGCTCGGGGCTTTTAACTCATCACAAGTGAGAAATTTAGACGGGGCAGTTAGTGCAACCAAGGTGCAGTTGTGCTCGTCACACTGTGTAGGTTTTGACTGGCTTGTAAAAAGAATGTAGAAGTTCATGGCTCTCCCTGGCAGCTTCTTGAGATGACCGAAGAAAACACGATCTGCAACATATTTGGCTACAGCCCGACTCCGAGTGAGAAGAGAGGTTTCTATCAGACAGTGGAGAGAAGTCAAAGTCGGCTACCTGGAGAAGGGACAGCAAAGAGATGGTTTGCACTGCGAGTCCTCCTGGCTCAGGTGTGCCCAGCCAGAACACTCGGGGCCAGAAACAGCACTTGGTCCTCAACCAGTTCCAGTCAGTCACCACCAGACTTCTGCCTGACATCAGCCTCTCTGGAGCTGTGTTATCCCCCCTTGGCATGATGTCCAGTGTATGGGGTATGTTCCAAAGGGCCAGCAGAGCTACCTTGGATTTTAGAGCTTGTGCTTATTACAAATGCAAGTGAAAGCTCCAGCAGATGGAAGGGAGCTGGGGAGGTAAAGGTCCCAAACTCGGGTCAGGTGCCAATTTCGTGCCACTTGAGGTATCTACCCACCCTTTGCTACTGCCCTGTGTCCTCTCTCACTACCCCCGGCTTGCTTTGTGTAACCACTCTGAGGTAGATCCTCTGGAAGGGATATTCCCTGCAAACTGCCCCTGGTAGCCCCGGCAACTTGACCGATAGTTCTAGTTCTCCCCAGCTTCACCAGAAACATGCTGGTTGCTTAAAGTGTCTGCCCAAACTGTTGGGAATGGATGAGATGTGTGAGGGAAATGCTCCCTCCCCGAGGCCAAAAGGCATCTCACTACTGTCCCCGCTCAAAGAAAGAGCATCCAAATACCTCCACGAGATCTTTTTGTTGTGTGTTGCTTCGAAAGGTCGTGTACAGCACCAGTCCCAGCATCACCGACACCAGAGCAACGCAGAGCAGGACAAAGAAAGCCGGGTGGATCCCTAGGAAAGAGCACAAGGGGACATGCCAGCAGTGATACAGAGCACTGAGAAGATGCAACAGGGAGAAGGGAATTCTGGTTTAGGAGAAGTTTTCATGTTTTTAAAACAAAGCATGTGTGTGTAACAAATATTTTTTTCAGGTCTTTCTGAACTCTTGAGAAGTGAGAACGCGGGGTTGTGAGGGTCTCTGCCTTTGCATCCCTCTTTTCCCTTGAACCTCACCCAGTTACCCAGACAGAAACTGAACTGAAAGAATAATTGAGACTGCTTAATTAAGGCAGTGCTACAGATGTGTATGTTTTCCTAGTTATCCTCTCCAACTCCAAAAGCCAGACTATTTAAATAGAAAAATATGTAATTTCAGTAACTCAGCCTTCCCAGGAAACTCATCAGCTTCAAGACGCTCTTGAGACTCTGGGCCCAGCAGGACACAAGCAGCTCAGAGCAGTTCCAGGGGCACACGGTGGGGTCTTTCTATGCCTTTAGGGATCTACAGAGCTTCCAGAAACCCCATCCACAGGTCTGGGACTGCCCCTGCCACCTCTGAGTGCGGGGTGGGTGGCTGTGGGGGTCTCTGCTGGCACTGGCTGCCCCTCACCTGGTGGCCACACCTGGATGTGGCGGTAGGTCTGCAGCATGGTGGCCCCACTCCACACCCGCAGGCTGAGGCAGTACCGTCCCGCGGCGCTGAAGCTGTGGCTGAGGGTGTAGCAGGAGCCACTGATCTCCACCAGCTGGCATGTCTCCCCCTCCAGCAGAACGCACTCGGGCTTGATCAGCCAGCAGAGAGCCAGCGGCGGGCTGGGAGAGAGCACGAACCAGGTGAAAAATGCACAAAATTTTCAGCTACGAGTTGATGAATCACTGGGTTAAAGGAGCATAGTCACTCTGAAAACAGTGAAGTTAATCCAAAGATCAAGAGAGAACTAATTAACTGTAGAACTGCTTAGTTTATAGTTATTTGTCAATTCAAGAAGTTCTTTGTGAGGCTTCCATAAAAGCCAGGCTTCCAGCTGAGGCAGATACCTGCGGGTCATGGGAAGGCCCCTGGGTGCAGAAACCCCCTCACTCCTTCTCCAATAAAGATAAAAGGCAGCTCTTTTCCCTGTACTTCCAAGGGAGTATAGGTTGTTTTTCCTTTGTTCTTCTCACACAGAAGGAATGACTGTCTGTGCCACTGAAGCACACCCAAGCCTTTCCTGATTCAAAACCCCCCAGCCAGCCAAACTGAAAGGTAAGAAGAGCTCTGCACAATGCAGCGATAGCTGGAGAAGGTAAATCAACTGCAAGGATCACAGTATTGCCTCACCATAGCAAAGGGGGGTTATTTGCTGTCAGGCAATCTAGTTGCTAGCCACTTTATGGCCATGTGTCTTCTCCCCATGTCTAGCTGATGCCTTTTATTTGCATTTTCAGACCCTTGCTCCAGCTTATTCCACTTGGATTCACCTTACGCACTACGGACTTTGATTCTGAAAACAGACAGAGCTTTCTTTACCCTGGCTTACTAGTGTTTTGTTCCTTATCTCTCTGGGACATTCTCTGCTACAGAAAGCAGCGTGTTTATGTGTCTAGCTCATTTTCCAGGCTTTGTTTTTGATAACCCATCTCTCAGGCCTCTGTCCTTGCTTTTGAATCATAAACTAATCCTGCATCAGTCTGGGTCCCGTGGCCAGGAGGTCAGTCTGGTGAGCACTGTCCATCCCAAAGCCCAGCCTGGTTTGGGGGACCTCAGGCTGGGCTGTTTGTATTCACTCGTGTGCCACCTCTGGTTCCACTCCTGCCAAAGTGAATCGCCACTTACGTGCCATTGATATGAAGAGACAAGCTCAAGTTTTCCATGACGCGAGTCTCTCTGGAGCCCACTACGTTAATACTCTTAACAGCATCTGAGGGGAAGGAAGAAAAGCGTGTCAATGTACAGACAGAGCAAGTTCTGTTTGGAGGATGCACAAGGTTTTATCCTCACCCAGCAGCTCCAGGGCAGTGGCAAAGTCTCCGGTTTTCTGCAGCGTTTCCCTCTCGTGGATGATGCTCCCAGTCCGCTCCCATTCAGCTATGACCTTGAGGTGCACCGTGCGGTTCCCCATGGCAGAGCAGTTGTAGTAGACAAAGGGTTCCCTGGTAACCTGATAAATCCTGTGTGTGATAGGAAATGATTTAGAATCAAAATTGTCTTTTTTACCAAGTCCTTGCATATTTCTGATTTTAAGAGGAACAAGCTCGAATATCTTGTCTCTACAGACAATGCTATGGGTGGGTGTGATTCTAACCTGATGTCCATATCAACCAGATGAATGTCTGTGGCATTACCAGTAAAACTATGAGCAGTAAAAGAGCCAGAGTACATTTATGCATTTTCTAATCAAAGAAACTAAGGATAATGCTAAAATAATTTACGAAATTCAACTCGGTAAATTATGAAGACTCCCTTTATAGCAGGTGTGGGCTATAACCTAACTCCAGCAGTAAGGGGGGAGGGAGAAAAAAAAAGAAAGAAAGAAAAAAAGGAAGAAAAAAATCGGTATTCAAAGACTAAAAGCTTACATGTCTATTTGCACACGTTTATTTGTGTTGGACATAAATTTGTCCTCAGAGAAGGCAAAGAACCAACTGTCTTTTTTCCTCCCCACTGCAGTGGCCCAAGGGCTGGATGCCACCCAAGGTTTGATTTCTGACTGTTACGAGCTTTGTTGGGGTTTTTTGCCCCCCTCCACTTCGTTATTAGGTAAGCATTAGCTGTGGGTTCATGTGCATCTCCTCGGTACTTGGGACACCGACCCACCTTCAAAAGTTTCTCCCTGATGTATTTTTGGGTGGCTGGTGACAGTAACAGCTCCTCCCTGCCCAGCCACCAGACAGTGTGCTGCTTCCAGTGTCCAAATCATTCACATTTTCAACAACAACCTGCTCATGGAGAGCTGCAGGTGCAATGATGTTTTAAAATAACAATTTCCAATAAGTCACTTTTTCCTGTTTGTTCAGCTCAGCTCAGCTCAGCTCACACAGAGAGTAACACAGCACGGAGCTGGATGCTCAGGTGTATTATGAGAAGTCCAGGCCTCCAAAGCATCACCTTTTTGAGTGTGCAGTGACTTCTGTGCCAACGTTTTCATAACTTGCCTGGTTTGACTGTTCAGACTGTACCACCTGCTTTGTCCTGTGATTTAACCAGGATTTTTCTCCAGATGAGCACCTGAATCAGAGCCCTCCTGAATACTCATTAAAGCAAACGACGTCGCCACACCTACCCATCTCCAAAATCCCAGTTGTAGACAAATGATGCCGACTTGAAGTAATGACTCGGGTCATGAAGAGAGAAAGACACCCGGGTCACAGTGCCCGTGGAGGAGCTAGAACCACGCGTGGTCAGTCTGCTGTCTTCTATCTGGGCAATGGTGAGATTCCCTGGGATAAATTCTGCAGAATAATAAGGTGGGGGAAAAAGGACAGCACCTGTCACTGTCACGGCACACTCTGTGTGAGTATCAAGACATTATTTAAGATGTACTGTGTAAGTCTTTCTGTGTCACAGTGGTTAAGTGTGCTCTCTGTCTGCTACTCAGTGTTGCTGCACGTGTTAGGGAGGAGAGAGACTGAATTACTGACTCAGTATACAATGAGTCATGATAAAACTCCTAATAGAACTAAGAGAAATAATCCTGGACTGACTGAGGTCAATACCAATTTTTACTATTGATTTAAAAACAGTAAAAAGTCTCTTTAACATCAAGAAGCTACATTAAAGGATTCAGAACGAAACAAGTATAGCACTCCCTCCCTGCACAGGACAGCCCAAACGCCCGTCCAAGCCCACCCTCAGGGCACACAAACCAAACTCTGTTGGCACGGGTCATATTTACACCTGGCTTTCATTTTTCTGGTGCCAGGAAAGGCATTCTGGTGAATGCTGGATTAACTCAGGGCAGCTGCAAAGCCCTTTTACCTGTCATCTGAAGCACGGTGACATTTCTAGCAACCGGCCGGCACAACCAACAGTTTCTGTGAGTCACCCAGACAGACACAGGGAAAGGGCCAGGAAATTCTCCGGTCAGACTGATCACGGAGCTGAACTGCTGCTCGGATTTCTCGATCAGAATCAGAGGAGCATAAATCCAGTTAAAGTGGTACCAGCTTGACGTGACACTGTGGTTCTTCATTCGTAGACTGGCGTGAACAGTAGCTTGAGCTCCCGTGGTGATGGGGCCATTGTTGGTTATTTCCAGATCATACTCCTCTGTGAAAGAAGAAAAAAACCCAACTAAACCTTCTTATATTGCATTTTTTATTTATTTACTCATTTTAACTAGTTAGCTGTAGTTACGTGACTCACAAGGACACACATCCCAGCAAAGACTTTACCACCTTTTTTTCCCCTGTTTAAACACCTGGACCAGAACCTGTTGCATGTACGCAGGATCTCAAAGAAGTACCGTCAAACATGTTAGACTGGGTCCTAGAAACGTTAATAGTAGAAGGGAGCTTCAGACCAGAACATCACAAGACCTTTGATGAGGTTTCACAGGCAGAGGTGGGCACTGGCTGTAGGTTCAGTGTCACTAATGATCTGACGTGGTCCCTAAACTCTAGCTATGGGAAGAATGTCAAGTTCATCTCTAATCTCTGTCCTAAAAATTGAGCTTTCAAGCCTGGGTGAGATTTCATCCCATAGATTCATTTGTCAGTTCTCCTGACCCACAAGCCTCTCCCCTCTTTCTCCTGTCTGAACAAAAGCCCCCAGAACCAGCTGCTTCTTCTCTGTGGTCCACCATTGACTTCCCCACCCAGGAGAGGGCCAAAAATCCCAATGCAAATGCAACTTGTCCCATGTCCTAGCGGCAGATCAGTTGCCATCCAGAGGGACAGGCTGGAGAAGTGGACACAGGGTTCCTCATGGGGTTCAACAAGGCCAAGTGCAGGGTCCTGCCCCAGGGTCAGGGCAACCCCCAGCCCAGTCCCAGGGATGGAGAGCAGCCCTGCCCAGATGGGCTTGAGGTGCTGGGGGGTGAACATTCCAGGTCCAGTTGGCCAGGGCTCTGAGCAACCTGGGTGATGCAGGAGAACCTGAAGCACTTACTTGCTGCCCATGTTTTATTCCACAGATGGCAGGTGCTGGGCAAATCTGGGTGCAGATGGACTGTGAGAAACAACTGTAACATCACCATCTGAGCAGGAACTCCATCGTTCCCATTTCACAACACAAGGACTGGCCCCGAGTTCAGATTTTGGAGTTAAGAGAGAAATGCTGGTAATTTGAGGGAATCTGGAACAGGGAGGTTTCCAGCCTCTAGCAGATTCAGGTTTTGTTTTAGCAGAACATGGGAAAAAAACAGCCAACCACCTCATGCTTATCTGGCACTTCTCCTTGGGGGTTATCACAAGCCAGGGCCATCCCGGAGCCCAGCAGCAACAGCTGGCCATGGGGTGGCTAACCCAAGGTCACCCAGCAAGCCAGGCACTTCATAGAACCATAGAATCACAGAATCATCCAGGCTGGAAGGGACCTCCAAAGGTCATCTCGTCCCACCTCCCCACAGTTGCAGGGACGCCCACAACCAGCCCAGCTTGCCCAGGGCCTCATCCAGCCTCTCCTGGAATATCTCCAGGGAAAGGGCCTCATCCACCTCCCTGGGCAACCTGTCCCAGTGTCCCACGACCCTTAGAGGGAAGGACTTGTTCCTAATATCCAACGTAAATGCTCTTCTCCAACTTAAAGCCATTGCCCCTTGTCCTGTCACTGCAGGCCTTTGGAAACAGACTCTTCCCAGCTCTCCTGGAGCTCCTTCAGATCCTGGAAAGCTGCTCCAAGGTCTCCTTGGAGCTTTCTCTTCTCCAGGCTGAACAGCCCCATCTCCCTCAGCCTGTCCTGGGAGCAGAGCTGCTCCAACCTGAGCATTTTGGCGGCCTCCTCTGGACCTGCTCCACCAGGTCCATGTCCTTCCTACCTTGAGGGCTCCAGAGATGGACACAGGACTCCAGGTGGGGTCTCACCAGGGCAGAAAGTGGCAGAATCCCCTCTCTGGATCATCCAGCTCAGGGCTTTCTCCTGCCTCTCCGGACCCCGCAGTGCGGGGAGGCCACCCCAGCCAGGGGAAGGTGCCCAGCTGTGGTGCATCTCCCGTGCTGGGGACCCGCCTTTTTGGGCTCAGAAACGCCTAAATCGGGACTCCTCAGCTTCACTGCGGGCAGGGGCTCCCGGCAACGACACCCGGGTGCTCACCACACCCCCCGGGGTGGCCAGCAAGCCCGGCCAGGGGGCTACCGAGCCCAGGTGTGTGTCCTCGCCCCGCAGCCCCCCTCCACAGCCCGGACCGGGGGCTCCCCCTTACCTGCCGCCGGGGCGGCGGGGCCCGGCACCGGCAGCAGCAGCAGCAGCAGCAGCGGCAGCAGCATCCCGG
>VXBW01000251.1:414065-576681 GCA_013400375.1 Thinocorus orbignyianus
GGGGGTGGGAGGCGCCGTGGAGGCCTCTCACGGTTGCCCATGTTCGCAGGGGAGGGGGCCGGCCTGATGGCGGCTCCGGCGGCGGGGAGAGAACCGGCGGTGAACGGCCCTGCGGCGGGGAAGGTGAGGGGCCTGGTGGGTGTGTGTGTGCGGGGGGGGTGCGGCCTGGAGGAGGCTTCTGGGAGACCTTAGGGTTCTATTCCAAGGTGGTGAGGCCCTGGCCCCATCCCTGGAGGGGTTCAAGGCCAGAGAGTTGGGGGGGGTTCAACCTGGAGAAGGGGTCTCTCCAGAGGATTCTTTTCCAAGGTGGTGAGACCTTGGCCCAGGTTGCTCAGAGAAGCTGTGGATGTCCCATCCCTGGAGGGGTTCAAAGCTTCAAAGCCAGAGAGTTGGGGGGGTTCAGCCTGTATAAGAGGAGGTTCTAGGGAGACCTTAGAGCCCCTTCCCAAAAGCCCTGAATGGGGCTTCTCTGGACTGGAAGGGGGGTTCTCTTCCAGGGTAGTGGGACCCTGGTCCAGGTTGGAGAGGGCTTGGAGCAACCTGGTCTGGTGGGAGGTGTCCCTGCCCAGGGCAGTGGCTTGGAACTGGATGATCTTTAAGGTCCCGTCCAACCCAACCCATTCTATGTGTCTTCTTCAGTACCCCAAAAGAGGTGGTGTGGGTGATGCAGTGCCTGCTGTTAACCAGCCATGTCAACTAGCAAATATCTTATTTCTTCTTTTTTTTTAATACAGGTGTATTAGTCTTCATTTTATGTCCTGAGAGCTGATCCTCCCTCCTCCAAGATGGCATTCGTGTCAGCACAGGGGCCTACGGTGGTGGACCAAACCACTTTGATGAAAAAATACCTTCAGTTCGTGGCTGCTCTCACAGATGTCAATACACGTAAGAGAATCTCTTTCTGTTAAAAGTTAGAGTTCCTCAATAGGTTAAGTATTGTTTAGGCCATTGATAAACAAATGCTGAATTCACTTTGGATTTTGTTTGAGTATTGGTTTTTGAAGAAGCAAAAGGATGAGAACACTTACATGAGCTGCAGTGAGCGAGTGTTGTGTGTGTGCAGTGGTGTGAGGGGTGTTTGTGAGGAATGTGTGCCTTAGAATTGGGCAGTGATAGCAGAACTGATAAGATCTGATTGCTTCTTTGACTGAGGAGCATGGTGTTTCCCATCATGATGTAGTTTTACAATTTATTCTTTTTTTTGCTTGAATTTCCTTTCTCAGCTGATGAAACCAAATTGAAAATGATGCAAGAAGTCAGCGAGAATTTTGAGGTAAATAAATAACCCCAAATCCCAAACAACAGAACCCCCCAACCTGCTGAAATGCCCGTCTGTCTTATGCTTAGTGTATGTTGATTTCTGATGCTGTCTGGTTAAGCGAGTATCTTGTAAATGATCATCTTGTAACTTACAGTTTGTGTTATAAGTCATCATTTGGGGTTTGTATTTAGGAATTAGCCAAGTTATTGAAGAATTACAACATTCTGACTTAGCTCTTTCATTCTCGAATCTGTATTCAGTAAGCATTTAAATAAAGGTGAAGCAATAGGTTTCTTCCATTTTGTTGAATGATATGAAATCTCTGTATTTAAAGCTTTCTTTTGTTTGATATGTGTTGTGCCCTCCAAAAGCAGAGGTCCTTCTCTTCCTCCCAGTCCTTCAGGAAGAGGGGAGGAATCTGCCATCGGGAGCGGAGATGGCTCCAGTGGCATCTCTTGTGTAGGGATGGAGCATCAAGTTTAGCAGCAGAAAAAAAACCAACAAAAACACAAGTTAAACCAACCCGTGTTAGCGAAAATTATGCTTTAGTTGAATACTTAGTTCTTATGTGTCTGTTCTGAAAAAGAAAACTTGTTGTTGTGCAGCATAAGTTAAAAATTGTAGAATCATTGTAATTCTCGATCTAATTTTTTAGTCATGTTGCAATTTAAAAAAAGAAAGTGGTACCACTGTACCATACACTGTCCTTATCCACTAATTACTTACTTACTAATTCATTAGTTTGTGTTATGGAAACATAAATACACATTCTTGTCCTGTTTAATGTCTTTGGATGTTTTTAAGTAAGCTTTATGCAAAGGTACATCCAGTGGGTGCTGGATGTTGCGAGCTGGGCCAGTTTTAGTTGTTCCTGAGCTATTGGTGGAATTTCCTGCCCAGTGAATTTTTTTGTTCAGGTTGACACAGTGGAATAATAAAGTTAGAGTTGGCTTAACTGTGTTATAAAAAAATAAATTAAAAGGCTTAATCTTTTCTTAGTGTGTGTAAGTGAGTAAGAAGGTGTCTGGTGGTTCTGTATCTATGTCACAGGATGGTTTGGGTGAGAAGGGACCTTACAGCCCATCCAGTGCCACCCCCTGCCCTGCGCAGGGACACCTCCCACCCGACCAGGTTGCTCCAGGCCCCCTCCAACCCGGCCTTGAACCCCTCCAGGGATGGGGCAGCCACAGCTTCTCTGGGTCTCACCACCCTCTGTAAAGAATTTCTTTTATCTAGTGTAAATCAGCTGTCTTTTAGTTGAAAGCCACTACCCCTTGTCCTGCTGCAACAGGCCCTGCTAAAAAGTTTGTCCCCGTCTTTCTTGCGGGGATGCTGGGGGCTTTCTGGGCTGCCAGTGCATGTCGCCAGCCCTTGGCCAGCTCTTTCCTCCCCAGCACCCCTAAGCCCTTCTTGACAGGGCTGTTCTTCATCCCTCCATCGCCAGCCTGGGCTGGGACTGGGGGTTGGCCTGATCCAGGGGCAGGACCCTGCACTTGGCCCGGTTGAACCTCATGAAGGTCACTCAGGTGTGCCTCTCCAGCCTGTCCAGGTCCCTCTGGATGGCATCCTGTCCCTCAGGTGTGTCAGCTGCCCCACACACCTTGGTGTCATCAGTCAGCTTGCTGAGGGTGTACTCAATCCCCCTGTCCCTGCCATTGATGAAGATACTGAGCAGTTCTGGTGCCAGTGTGGACCCCTGAGGGACAACCCTTGACACTCATCTCCATCTGGATGTTGAGCGGTTGACCACTACCCTCTGGATGTGACCACCCAACCAGTTCCTCATCCACCAGACAGTCCACCCATCAAATCCAAATCTCTCCAATTTAGAAATCCTCCAGTTGTTGATTGCTGAGCCTGACATCATATGGTCTGGAATGTCCCTTTGGTCACTGGGGTCAGCTGTCCTGGCTGTATCCCCCCCAGCTGCTTGTGCCCCCAGCCTGTTGCTGGTGGGGGGAGCAGAAAAGCCTGTTCCTGTTGTGTGTGTAAGCACTATCCCTGTGTCATCAGCACAAACCCAAACACAGCCCTGTAGCAGCTACCAGGAAGAAAACCCTATACCAGGAAAAAACAGCACATGCATTTAAAATGTTTTTGTGCCCTTGTGATGTCTGTTGGCTTTCTTGTTAGCCCCTGAGATAAGACAACTCTGTGCAGTGCCTGGTGTCATACCACGTATGGTCGCGTGTTACGGGATCTTCCTGTGAAGTAGAGAATAGTAGTGGAAATGTAGGAGTGGAGGTGGTTTTATAAAACTTGTATTTTATTCAAGGCATAATGAGAATAAAACCCCAAAATACCTACCTAGAGTTTTCAAAGGAATGCTGTGTTCTGATCGGTACCTTCTGAGACGTGTTTCAGAGCTGCCTCAGCTGCAGCTGAGCTTCCAAGTCTATCTCACTACGGCCAAGTTAAAGTTATTTTTAAGGCAGATGCGGGAATTTCACCCATCTAGCCATGCTTCTGCCTTCAGGGGATGGTGGTGTGAGATCATTTTCCCAGTGGGAAGTAATGCTCAGTTTGGGAGGTGTATGCGTGGACCTGTATTTGTAGAAATAACTGAAACCTCACTTTGTTGGTGGCTGAGAAGCCTTGGGAGTCCTAGAGCAGTGAAACAGGAGACTCAATCTTTCTTCAAGAACATCTACAGCGGTTTTGGGGGTGTTTTCCCCCTGTTTAAACAGCTGTACATTACGCCAATTTTATTTTCTATGTGAGATGATGTGTTAAAATAGAAAAAAAATAATTGCAGCCCATTGGGATTGGAGGGAAGAGATGAATTTGCATTCAGTTTTGTTCCTTTGGGCAGGAGAGCTCTAAGGTGTCAGCAGGTGCCCAACCACTGGGTTGGTGACAGTCACTGAAAATGTTTAACAGTGTCCTTCAGTGTCACTTCGTCTGTGTGATGCCTGTTACACCTGTCTCCTCATTTTGGGGTGTGTGCTTTTGTTTTGTTTTGTTTTGTTTTTCCTTATATAGAATGTGACATCATCCCCTCAATACTCCACGTTCCTGGAACACATCATCCCCAGGTTCCTGACCTTTCTGCAGGACGGAGAAGTTCAGTTCCTGCAGGAGAAGCCGGCCCAGGTGAGCACCGTGTGAGCTCGCCCGGGGAAGGGTGGGGTTTATGGATAGACCAGGTTGTTACAAATACATGTGTCATCTGGAGTGAAGTCGAAAAAGCCCAGTTTCTAAATAAGTTACTTGTAAACTTTGTAATTCTGGGCTTCTGTGAAAAAGGAGGAAAAACTAGATGTAACAGAATTGGCTTTTGCACTGGAACACGACACACTGTTACAAATGACTGGCTTCACTGTGGGGTGAAAGGCAGATGTTGATCTATGTCATTAAGTACTTAAAACTGAGCTCCTTAAAAGCCTGATAACTTGGGTTTTGTAACTATGAATTTGTTACATTTGCCTTATTCCTGTATGTGCATAGTAGAAAGTATTACATGTTTGTATATACACATATGTCTGTATGAAGTAAAATGGCTTTTTTTCTTTTCAAGTCTGAAAAGATGTTGCAACCAATTGCTGTTCTTTGTGGGTTTTTAAAAAGTTCTGTTGTATCTTTATTTTTTCTTTTCTTCTTTTTTGCAGCAACTCCGAAAGCTGGTGCTTGAAATAATTCACAGGATACCAACGAACGAACACCTTCGTCTTCACACCAAAAATATCCTGTCTGTGATGTTTAGATTCCTAGAGGTATTTTGGTTTATGTTTCTCTTATGTTTCCAATTTTCAGGAAGGCTTTTCCCTTCTTTCTTCATATCTCAAAATTGCTGGGGGTGGGATTTCCAATGGCTGTGTTTCTGGAGCAGGAGCGGGAGGATATTCTGTTTAAGCTTCACCAGTGTAATATCTTAATACCTACGGGCTTTCTGCATGGTCTCTTCTGCCCTTGAGAAACTTGGGTTTTACAGATGTGAGGAACCATTCTCATTGTAGGATTCCTTTCCTGAACACTTTTCTGGCATGTCAGTGCAGACACCTGGTTCTAGAGGCTTCGTTTTGTTTCTTACTTGGGCTCAGAAATGCCGTCATTTGAAGATGACAACAAACAACCTGCTGTCTGTGGAGGTGTCTGTGAACCCCACTTGTTCTCTGGGCTCTGAGGGTACAGAGTGGCTGAAACTTGGGGGTTTGTTCAGTGGGGGTGAATTTAACGTTAGCTGTACCCTAGGGCTGTGGGGTGAGGTTCTGTCATGGGAAGGGCATCTGTGGGGCACCTGCAGGGGCTGAGGGCAGCGTAACCTTACAGTTTTGAAGTCTTTAGGAAGCAGCTGAGGAAAGTAGCCGTAGGCTCACTGAAGATTCTTCTCTTTTTTTTTTTTCAGACGGAGAATGAAGAAAATGTACTGATTTGCCTACGAATAATTATTGAATTGCACAAACAGTTCCGGCCAGCAATCACTCAAGAAGTAGGTGATAGCTCCTGCTGCCCGGGCTGTAGAGCTGCCCACTGTCCTCCTCCCAGCTGTGGCTGCATTCGGCTGCTGTGTTTGTTTGTTCTTTCCTGGGGGTCCCCCCAGACCCCTCCTGCTCCGACTTTTCTCCTGTGACTCACAAAGGAGTGTTTGAAAATTTGCATTTTTATTCTGTTGCTTTCTTTCCTTGATTTTCCCCCGGGACTTGGTTTATAGTAAATATTTCTAATAATTTTGTGTTGGAACTATGTTGAGACAGTAGGTAAATCAGATTCTTGCCAAGTGCAGTTCGAATTAATATTGGCAGAACAGGAAGAAATAAAACACTTTTGGATTGTTCGGAAGTATCATGAAAAATATACCCTGGTGGTGACTAAAGGTTTTTTGTAATTGGACTGTTAATACAGAGATTCTAAAATTGTCATTTTTTTTTTCTTTCTGGTAAACTGACTTCTTCCTTCCTAGATCCATCATTTTTTGGACTTTGTGAAACAGATTTACAAGGAACTTCCGAAAGTAGTGGTAAGTTTTTTATTTCTTAAATTGACCTTGCTATAGTCAGAAAACTGGTTTGTATTTCTTGATTTTATCTTTAGAAGGTATTAACAGAGCTACTTTTGTATCTAGTGATACAGAGCAAATGTCATTATAATATAGTATTTAACAAAATAATACAAATAAAAGCTGCCTTTTGACTATTTCTGGCATCGTGATGTTTTCCTTCTGCTCCTTGCTTGTAGAATCGGTATTTTGAGAATCCTCAGGTGATCCCAGAGAACACGGTCCCTACCCCGGAGATGGTTGGCATGATCACAACTATTGTGGTGAAGGTGAACCCCGAGCGAGAAGACAGCGAGACCAGAACAGTGAGTGCTGTGGAGCCCTGTGAGCGCGGGGCTGTCCCGCAGAGCCCCAGGTCAGGGGGGCAGGCAGAGGCAATGGGCCTCCTTTGTGTTCATCTGCCTTATCCAGATTTATTTGTAGAAGCAGGTTGAAACTTCTCAGGTACTTTCTGTGCAACTGTAATGACAGGAGTTTTATTTAATACAACACCAAATGGTTTTGTGCTCTTTAAATGTTGTTATTGCTAAATATACTGCTGTTAAAATGAGCGGTTTCATTAAGAATGTATTTCAGATACTTCTTTTAATTAGTAATTGAACTGTGTGTAAAACATGTATTCTTTTTTTCAGCATTCTATAATTCCCAGAGGGTCTTTGTCTCTAAAGGTCTTGGCTGAGCTGCCCATTATTGTTGTTCTCATGTATCAGGTGAGTATACGCCAGTATTTTCCTGTAAATACTTTCTGTTACTGAATGGCTCATGTAGCTTTTGCTGGCTGACATATTCATAAAAATTAATGTAAGCTATTTTAAAGATTGAAATACGGCCTAAAAATAAGCTGCTGAGATTTGTCATTTTTCTGCTGAGCTCTGACGTGCACTGACTGTGGGAGTGACTTGTACATTTCTCTAACAATACTTCATTGATTATTTTTTCTTTAAGCTCTACAAACTGAACATCCATAACGTAGTAGCTGAATTTGTGCCCTTGATCATGAACACTATTATCATCCAGGTCTCTGCTCAAGCAAGGTAAGAGCATTTTAAGAATATCTTTGGTATTTGGGTTAAGCTACGTAAACCTGCTGTTCAGTATTGCCCAAAATATTTTTGTCTTATACCCTCTTACTGCTTTTAATCTCCAAAGTAGCAGTGATTATTTGACTTCAAACTGTCAAAGTTTTGCAGGTGAAGCAGCTGCCAGGTCTGAACACTTGCATTGATGTCACTGATAAGTCTATAGTGGTGCAGCAGATGCTCATTTATTACTTGATAATGCTTTTTTTTAAGTGGAGTTTGCCAGAAATCTGCGTTGCCACAGATCCGTGGGCTGGAGCCCAGGTTAGCTGGGACACTTGCCATCGTGTCACCTTTACTGTGCCACCAGAGGCTCTGCCAAGGTGTAGCTTGGGTGAAAAAAATAAGGTGTGGAAGGGAGCTCAGCGTTTGCTGATGATGGTTTGGCCTGGCTTTCTGGGGGGAACTGGAACGTGTGGTGGCCCCAGCGCTGTGTGTTTCTGCTCAGAGCATAAGGGCTGGGCATTGGAATGGCAGAGCTTGTGGGGAATGGGCTGTCCCCTGGCAGTCTCATTCCCTTACGGAGCCAGAACCTCACTGCAAGATGGTGTGAACTCCTGTGAATTTGTTGAACGAAGGTATTACAGAGGAACAACATGGTAACTGCTGTTCAACTTCATTTCAGGCAACATAAACTCTATAACAAGGAGTTGTATGCTGACTTCATTGCTGCTCAGATTAAAACGTTGTCTTTTTTGGCTTACATCATAAGAATTTACCAGGTGGGTTGCATTTTTATGGCTTTCTTACTCTTGGTGCGGTGAGAGCGTGGAGCAGGGCAGTACTGGGTCATCCTGGCAGGAGTGCTCTCCTGTGAACGCACATTGAAAATGGGCTGTTTCCCCCTTCCCAGGTGTTTCTTGAATGCCTGCTGTGTTTTATTCTTATGAGTAGTCTCCTTAAAGAGAAACAGGTGAATTTTAATGGAATATAATTTTGCAAATATAAAGAAGTTTTAAAATAGAATAATAATAATAGCATACTAATTGTGTTCATGTTAATTTTTGTTACAGGAATTAGTGGCTAAATACTCTCAGCAGATGGTGAAGGGAATGTTGCAGCTGCTGTCCAACTGCCCGGCTGAGACGGCTCACCTGCGCAAGGAGCTGCTCATCGCTGCCAAGCACATCCTGACAACAGACCTGAGGAGCCGTACGTAGTGCTCTTTAAAGATGTCTCTGTGAACTGGAAAGATTTCCAGTATTTCTGTGTGTTTGAGACTTATTGCTTACTTTTTATTTTGGACTGTTGCATACTTTTGATTATTTCGGGAGTGGTTGGGATTTTTGATCTGAATAAGATAACATACTGAACAAGTGGCTTTTCTAGCTTTCCAAATCTCTATTGATCCAAGTAATTACCATTTGATGGTGAAAATTGGTGTTGGTTTGTAATTATGCCTGCAGTTGTGTGGAGGCTTTAAAATACTGATCTGATGACCTGAGTGGAAATAGTTCTGTCAGAACCTGGTACCATGTTTGGTTCAGCTCCTAGTGTTTGTCTCCAGCAGAGGAAAGCTGGTTTTCTTGTGCCTGAATTAACTAGGTTGGGTGGATATATTCTGTTTTGGCAGAATTGCAAAATTGGAGATGAGAGTACTTTGTGAAATGCTAACTTCTGTATTTGCATCTTTGCCATGGGGTCTCCTTTCTCTTCCCTGAGCTCACAACAATTATGGGGCAGTGTGTTACCTTACTGTGAGCTCACTAAAAAACTAGCACACTGCCTACTTCTAGAATTTAGTATTGGAGTCACATGGAAAGCTGTTCCTTTGGCAGTTTTTCTAAAAAAAATAGTTTAACTGTTCTACACTTCTCAGCCTCTCCTTAGTAACTTCTGAACTTGACCAGTTTCAACAAAGCTTAATAGAAGAGCAAGGTCTGAACTTTGGTGTTTGGCTAGCAGACAAAACCTGAGTGAGTGTCTCCACTTTATTATTATTTTTGTTAATTACAGAATTTATTCCCTGTATGGACAAGCTGTTTGATGAATCTATACTCATTGGCTCCGGATACACTGCCCGAGAGACGCTGAGGTATGACAGAAAGTTTGCAGTAGCTATCTGAGTGCCTGCCAGGGCTGGTTTATTAATATTTACAACAGTGTCTGTGTATGGCCCTGAGTCTGTGCTTTGGATAGCTGATTTTATTAGATTCTAACACTGGAATTGCTTCTGCTGCTCTGAAGAGTGGTCGTTGCCTGGCACTGTGCTGGTGCAGCACGGTAGTGAGAGCGCAGGGCAAATGGGATGGAAGAGGTGAATGGAACTGAATTGGTTTGAATTGCAGAGGACAACCAGAACTGGGCACAGGGGAATCAACTCAGGATCTTCCCAGTATTTCACAAAACCGTGTCAACTAAATCTAAACTAGATCTTGTGCCAGTGGAAAAACTGAATGAGACTTACACAGTTTTGTTGATAAGTATCTTAACACTTACTCATTCGCAATTGGAAAAATAAACAGGGAGAACACGTAGTTTCTGTGTCTACAAGAGTGTGTGGGTTTTAGGTGCTTTTGCTGGTTGGATTGAAATAATGTGAACTAGGAGAACTATTTCCTCTTGCTTAGGTATAAAATGTTAAAACCCAGTATTTGGGAAAAAAAAATACTTAAAATGTATCAGTTTTCAGGAGGAGGAAAGGCCGGAGAGGTAAAGTCGGTGTTGTGGGATAGAGTACTGTGTCTTTGGTGAGAACATACAGGTTATAATTCTCCTGTGCAATTGAAAAAGCCTTGTGAACTCTGGGTTTGTGTATGACAAAAGAAAGCTTGGATTTAGGATCTTGGAAATAGTCAATTAACAACTATTTCCTTGATTTCTTGTCCTTGCTGCAGGCCGCTGGCGTACAGCACGCTGGCCGACCTGGTGCATCACGTCCGGCAGCATCTGCCCCTCAACGACCTGTCCCTGGCTGTCCAGTTGTTTGCCAAGAACATTGATGACGAGTCCCTGCCCAGCAGCATCCAGACCATGTCCTGCAAGCTGCTGCTCAACCTGGTGGACTGCATCCGCTCCAAGAGCGAACAGGAGAACGGAAACGGTAGAGATATTCTTATGAGAATGCTGGAGGTACTGATCTGTTTAAAACATTCCATAATACATTGAGTACCCTGTTTATAGTTGGTTGCCAGTCACGTTTTGCTTTCTCTTCTCTTTACAAATGAGAACATGTAGAAGCAGTCTGCATTCTCTGTTTCCTCAGTCCTTCAGAGAAGGGCTTTTTGAAACTCTTTGCAGCTGGGGTCATGTCTCCTGTCTGGCAGAGGTGTTTGCCCACTCAGCTAATTCCTGCAGTGACTTCTTGCAGAGCAAGAAACTGAATGTCTCTGGTGCTGGGGGTAGCTTGACTCTTGCTGTTGTTTTTTTCTTCCAAACTTCAGCTGTAATCTCCTTTCTTCCCCACTTAAGTGTGTGTAAGAATAGCATTTTTTAATGCCTTCTGGTTCCGATGTAGTTCGTAATATGTGAATTCAGAGAAAATACATCTGGGGGAGAAGGGGGCATACAGAGCTGTGGTGGTAGTGAAGTACCTGAGCAAGCCGAGGAGATTTAGACATCAGAATCTGGGAAGAGCAGAAGATTTTACAATGTTGCTTTGTGCAACATGTCCCTTGTTCAGTGTCAGCCAGGAGGCAGAGATGCTGAGGACTAGTGCTCTGCAGGATTGATTATTGCTTTCTCAATCAAACATGCTGCATAAAACTAAGGCTTTAACCTGTAATGTGTGCATCGTCTGGTACATCTGATGGACATGACACATACATCTGAAAGATTTAAGGTTTTTATAGTAAATATTTATAGACTGAAATACCAAAGTCTTATTTAAAAAAAATAATTCAAATAGCTTTTCATTTTAAATTGAGAAAATTGTGGAGAAATCAATTTTTGGTTGATAGTTTTACTAGTTTTTACTTTTGGAACTTTTTAAAAGTAAACAAACTGCTTTGTTGATACCCCCAGAACTGTTTGTTGTCATGTGAATGACTTCAGAAACACTTGGCTGGAAGTGTTTTTCAGCTCAGCCTGCTGACTCCAAGTATTAGTATTGTTAAATTTGAATGACTTTTGAAGAAGAAATTTGTTTTCCTTTTTCTCCCTCCACGCCCTTTCATTTGCCTCTTCTCTCTACCATAGGTTTTTGTCCTGAAGTTTCACACCATCGCCCGGTACCAGCTCTCTGTGATCTTTAAGAAGTGCAAGCCCCAGTCTGAGCTGGGGGCTGCTGAGGCGGCGTTGCCCGGCGTCCCGGCAGCAGCCAGCGCCGCGCCCGGCCCCGTTCCCTCTCCTGCCCCCGCCACCCCCCTGGCCCCTGCGCCCGTGCCCGTCTTTGAAAAGCAAGGGGAGAAAGAAAAAGAAGACAAACAGACGTTCCAGGTCACAGACTGCAGAAGCTTAGTCAAAACTTTGGTCTGTGGTGTCAAGACGATCACATGGGGCATAACGTCCTGCAAAGCTCCTGGGGGTAAAACTGCATAACATTTAATTACATTTATCTTTTGTGATTCTGCAATTAACACTCTCTAGTGTGAAAGCAAGTAGCATTTTTAATAGTTAACTGCTGTCTTACTCTTTGTCTTCTTTCAGAAGCACAATTTATTCCCAATAAGCAGCTACAACCTAAGGAGACTCAAATCTATATAAAACTGGTGAAATATGCAATGCAAGCGTTAGATATCTATCAGGTATGTACCCTGCCCACAGCACTTGTATTCACACAGCTACTGTGTGTCAGATCTTCTAACAAGGATTGATTTGTCAGCTAAAAGACAAAGTTAACGTGTAGCATGTTTTCATTAAGTGTTTAATTGCAGGAAAATTTATGAATTTCAAAGTACGTACCACTAGCAAGGCACAAACTATTTTCTTAAGAGCTGTTGAGAGCACAGAGTCTGTGTTTATGCAGGCAGGACAGGCTGAAAATAATTCTTGTAGTGGATTAAATCTTTTATTCAGAGAGGCAGTTTAGCTCTTGGCTGGAGCATTCCCAGGAGTATGGTTATCTTCTGGACTTACACAAAGGACTGATGAAATGTAAATGTACCTGATCTGGGATTGAGGAACTTTACAAGTACACTGGTACCTCCTCCTGTTGTCTTTTCCCGCTCCTGGCTTCAGATTTCAAACTCTGTATTTTAGTATTTTTATTGTCACTAGTGGCTCTTGTTTTTTAGTTGCATGGGGCTTGCATGGGAAACATGTAAAGTCTTAGTTTTTTTCAAAAAGTACTTTAAAAATACTGCAAGAAGCTGTGTGTGGTGCTGCATCTTACGTGTGCTGTCTGAATGGCTCAGGTGCAGATAGCGGGCAACGGGCAGACCTACGTGCGTGTGGCAAACTGTCAGACTGTCCGGATGAAGGAGGAGAAGGAAGTTCTGGAGCATTTTGCTGGTGTGTTCACAATGATGAACCCTTTAACCTTCAAAGAAATCTTTCAAACTACTGTTCCTTACATGGTGGAGAGAATCTCCAAAAACTATGCTCTTCAGGTATTATGTTTTTGTTTATTTTTTTCAATTGATAATAAACGACCCGTAGAAAATAGCTGATGCCTTGAAGTACCTAAGGCTGGAGTGAGATTGTAAATGCTAATGTTGAAATTAGCATGCAAGAGTTGAAGCAGCCTATAAAAAATACTTTGTAAAGATGGATTTTCCAGAAAATTTTCCAGGCCAGGTGATGCAATACAGACAGGAATGCTTGAGTTTAGGAGATATGGGTGGACTTCATTCTTGAAAAGTATTGAACATTGTAGAGTTCCTGGTTTGTTCAGGTTGCTGCATTGATGTTCTGAGCTGCTGTTTTACAGAATGCTTTAGTTATGTGTGGTTGTTTTCCACTGAGGATGAGCAGAATCAGTTGTGTAGCAGTGGGGAGGGGGAAGAAGTTTGTCTTAGTTTTTTGTTTCAAATGGGTGGTGCGTTTATCCCTCTGTTCTTTTGTTACAGCGACAATAATCCCTTTGTGGTTTCCTTTTACAGATTGTAGCCAACTCTTTCTTGGCAAACCCCACTACCTCTGCCCTCTTTGCAACGATTTTGGTAGAGTACCTTCTGGACCGGCTGCCAGAAATGGGCTCTAACGTGGAGCTCTCCAATCTGTATCTCAAGCTGTTCAAGTTAGTCTTTGGCTCGGTTTCACTGTTCGCAGCTGAGAATGAACAAATGCTGAAGGTAAAGGTCATTTGTGTTAAAACCAGTACACCTGTTTTGACAGGCAGATGTCTGGAGAGACTTAGTTTTACACTAACATTTGATAGTCTTTTCTTTCTACCTTAGAATAAGCACAATTTGTGATACAGGTAGCTGTGGTAATGGTTTCCATGCCTCATGATTCGTTAGGTCAGTACCTGCTTTCTGGGGAGACCAGAGTAGGGACTACTAATTTTCCAGATTCTTTGAAAGATAAAAGCAATATGAAGCAATATTCATAAGTAATGTGGGGCAATATTCATATAATCTTGCCTAAACTCTTCTCGTTTGTCATCAGAATCAAGGTCATTTGGGTTTTGTAGGCTGGAGATCCAATTTGAAGCTGTGATTTACTGCCAGCGCAGTTTCACGCTTCTGTTGCCTTTTTTGTTTCAGCAGGATTGATGATCTGGGCCTTGGGCAGACGTTTTAATTGAATGATGAAGGCTGTTTGCAGCATTTGCATAGCAACGTAGAGAGCTTTTAGATGTTAATACAATCCATAATTTTGTCACTGTTTGCACAGGATCTGTGAGAATCCTTGTACTTACCACCTATTTATAAAGATTGCCACAAACTGCTGCTGTTCTCTGCTCTGGCAAGGCCACCGGCTCCCTAACCATTCTTTTACTTCTACAAGTTTACTTTCAAAGTGAAATTTTAGCATTCCTCAAAAAGAAGAATCATTGAAGAAATTAGATCTGGAATAAATGTATTATGAAGTGTCTTCTCTTGTCATTGGGACACTTCTGATTTCTGCTGCTTGCCCCTGGGTTCTGTGGAGCAAGTGCTTTGTGCCAGAAGGTTTTCTGTTTCAGTGCAGGTACTACTTGGAGTAGTGAGCAGAGTTCATCCTTTGGCTGGGTTGAAAGCAGGGTTTAATTAATTAAAGAATACTCTGGGTGCTTGATACTGTTCAAATACAAATTTGCTTTCTAGCAGTTCTTGAACAGCTGTGTAAAATTGGCGTGGTGTCAGAGTACTTGGAGTAGTTGAAGGCTTTTGATGTGAAAAACATGTCTTATGCTAAACTCGTGTACATTGCTGGTAAAATTGGTATTCAGTTAATCTCCAGGCTTTATTTTTTTGTAGCCACATTTGCACAAGATTGTGAACAGCTCTATGGAACTTGCACAGACTGCCAAAGAGCCCTATAACTATTTCCTGCTGCTCAGAGCCCTGTTCCGCTCCATCGGAGGAGGCAGTCACGATCTCCTGTATCAGGAATTCTTGCCGCTGTTGCCAAACTTACTGCAAGGTAGAGCAATACCTTCTTTCCCCACCCCACTTTCTGATCTTTTCATGTAAATAGTAGTAAGAAAAGTTATGTTATGTTATTAAAACCAAACCAAACTGAAGCCCTGGCCCTGATAAGTAGCTTCTGAATTTTTGCTTAGCAGTTGCTCAGATACCTAGAAGGTGGCTCCAGGCTCCATAGCTTTGGCTGCTTCACAATTTCTGCTGCTCGCTGTTTGCTTCCAGTGTGGGATTGCTGGGGTCTTTCTGTTTGTTCCTTTCATTTATTTTTTGCTGTGGGTGATGTTATCACGAGCATTGTGGGTGGGAGTAGCAGGAGAAGCAGTGGTGGGAAGGGCATTCCAGAGCAGCTCTGGTGGCTCTGCAGCTGGGGCCGTGTGTGCAAGCGCATGAGAAATAGAAATGCAAGTGGTGGCAGGCACAGAGAAATGGAAATAACAATCAGTTTGAGTAACTGAGCATTTGTGCTTGCAAGGGCTGCGTTCCAGAGAGACTCAGGATGCACAGGGAAATGGGAACTATTTAAACCTGAGGCCAAGCTCATCGGGACAGTTCAGGGACGTGAAATCCTGTGCCCCCATCCACAGCTCTGGGGGCAGTCTGGGTGTTATCTGTAAATCCTGATGGAAAATCCCTGCCGGGGCAGGAGTGCTGGCTGGCTTTATGGAGTATGTGAAATTTCAGTGGGGAGATAAAATAATTTACAGAATGTGTTTAGTCTGCACGGGAGAGTGAATGCACTCAAACTCATTTAATGTTTCTTTTCAGGATTCCAGATACACAAAACCAGTTTGTTGTGTGTCAATTTTTTTATTTTATCAATACAAATTATCTTTTTCTGGTTTTCATCTGCTGTATTCAAATGCTACTTTATTGAGCCTAATGTTAAATTTTAGAATATGCATAGATATATATTTTTCGTACATGCATGTACCTACAGAAGCATTCACTGCATCAATCCTTAGATGTAAATTATAATTATGAATGATACTTTATTTTGTAAATGTGCTGTTTACAGAGCTCTGTGCTCTACAGAATTTAAAAATGTCAAGTTATTCTGTATTTAGGAAATAGCAGTTTCTAACAACACACCATGATGCCCCATCCCTGGAAGTGTTTAAGGCCAGGCTGGATGGGGCTTGGAGCAACCTGCTCTAGGGAGAGGCGTCCCTGCCCATGGCAGTGGGGTTGGAACTTAATGATCTTGAAGGTCCCTTCCAACTCTGACCATTCTATGATTCTATGACTGTCTTTTTCCTTCGAGTCTCTAACTTCCCAATGGTTTTCAGGGCTTAACATGTTGCAGAGCGGCCTCCACAAGCAGCACATGAAGGACCTGTTTGTGGAGCTGTGCCTGACGGTGCCGGTGCGTCTGAGCTCGCTGCTGCCCTACCTGCCCATGCTGATGGACCCCCTGGTGTCCGCTCTCAACGGGTCCCAGACGCTGGTCAGCCAGGGCCTGCGGACACTGGAGCTGTGCGTGGACAACCTGCAGCCAGACTTCCTGTACGACCACATCCAGCCCGTGCGAGCAGAGCTGATGCAGGTATTGCTGCTGCTTCCCCGTGCACCACAAGAGGTCAGGGATTCGCTGAATATTCTTGGAAATCCATGTGAGCCTCTGGTTGTACAGCCTTGAAAAATCGGGTGTGAAAACCGTACCCGTCTGGAAATGTACAAGGGAATTAATCCTGTCTCCCATATCCCCTCTTAGGGGGTTACAGCTGAGACTTGGGGCTCAATAGCAAGAATATTACGATGGTCAAGATGGTTGATGTTTGTGAATTTTTTAAAAAAAACAAACAAGAAAGGCTAATTACCTCCAGCATGTCATGATTGAGAGCTGTATGATGTCATGTATGCAGGGGAGGTGATGTGGCTGGAATTCAGAACGAAGTTTTAAATGTGGCTATCTCCCTTATACAGTATTTGCCTACAGTTTATCCTTTAAATGTAAAACTTACTTTATTTGCTTTTTATATTTAAAAACTAGCTCTTTGAGATGAATTCATTTCAACCTCAGCTGGCCTCAGCCTTAACTGGCCCTTTTTTTTTTGATTCCTAATGTTGTTTGTCTAATATCAGCCATAAACATGAAATTACATTTCAGTGTGGGCAGAGATTCTGTAGCTGGTCTCAGTGATCTGATCTAGAGCTGCATTTAGGACAGCTCTGAAACTGGTGTGAGCTGCGCCTGCTTTTATTCAATCTAGATGAGTACTGTCTGGAAGTTATGCGGGATCAATTCCCCAGGCAGAAGAATAAGTGTTTTCCTTGGCATTTTTTTATGTTGCAACTTGAAAAATGTTGAGGTGAGCTGGTGTGAGCACAGCACATCTCCAACCCCTGCAGGCTCTGTGGCGCACCCTGCGCAACCCTGCGGACAGCATCTCTCATGTGGCCTATCGGGTACTCGGGAAATTTGGTGGCAGTAACAGGAAGATGTTGAAGGAATCCCAGAAACTGCAGTATGTTGTCACAGAAATCCAAGGACCCAGCATCACGATTGAATTCTCAGACTGCAAAGCGTCCATCCAGCTCCCCATGGAGAAGGTAAAGTTTGGGGTGATTCAGTCAGGGGTGGGCTGGCCACTGTTCTCTCAGTAACCAGAAGGATGGTTTCCTTCCAAAGAAGGAGAATGCCCACTTCTGTGTGGCAGAGCATTTTTCTGCATAATCCAGTTCAAGCATAGATGGCTAGGTTTGATTTAGCATTGATCAGGAATTGAGATTCCTTGTTTTATGCACTCCCAAAACATTTTTGATGTGGTGTTTCAATCATGCCTGTCTCATTTGTTTTTAATTTCTTCCTTTCTTTTTTGGGGAAGGAAAGAAAATAGCTAGCTGTGTTTATATATATGCAAAATAGAAATTTTCTGGAAAGATCTACCCCCTCTTTTCATTGTTTTCCTCTTTTAAGAGATTATTTGAACTGTTCTCAAATGCATTAAATAAATCTTGCAAAGTGGAAGAGCAGCTCTGTTTCCATTAAGTGTTCACAAGTTGCTTACAGGGGACATTTCATCACGTGTGAGGCAGCTCTTGATTTACATGGAAAATATGACAAAGTCATTTGTAAGAGAATGTTTTGTGGTACCATTTACGTGTGTGCATTAACGCAGGGAATGCCCACAGTCTGTAGAGATTGGGAACAGCAATTATTGCTGGAGGGAAGGTGAGGAAAATGTTTGAGAGGGAGAGGGAGAATAAGGTGTGCCTCACTCCTGACTTCAGATACTCTCTGACCGTGGAAATAAATGTATCTGCTGTGAAACTCTGTGCTGATCAAGCACAGCAAATGCTGCCAGAGTTCCAAGTCAGCTTTCTCAGACATCCTCTGCATTTCGTACCTTAGACTGACCAAATTGCACAGATATTACAAGTAACTTTAAACATGTATCAAAGGTATTGTTCCCTTGATTAATCACCTTATTATAAACACTCAGAAGTGGTTGCTGTCTGTCTTTTTCCCATCCCAGGCGATCGAGACTGCCCTGGACTGTTTGAAGAGCGCCAACACGGAGCCCTATTACCGCAGGCAGGCCTGGGAGGTCATCAAGTGTTTCCTGGTGGCCATGATGAGCCTGGAAGACAATAAACATGCTTTATACCAGCTTCTTGCACATCCCAAGTATGACAATTCTTTAAACATAAATGTGTATGTAAAATTTATGGTGTCTTTAGAATAACCTAGGCTAGAGGCAGTGGTTGGTCCAGGCAATGTGTTCTTTGTGGGATTCTTACCGTGGGTTTATCCAGGTTCCTTTTAAATCAACACAGGACATTCCAGTCAGAGGGATGTTGTCAGTGTGTTATTTAATGCCAACGACATGTGCTAATGGCTCATACTTCAGTTCTTTTTCTCCTAATCACAGTCCAATGTATAGTCTGTTAGATATAATCAGACTTTTGTTTAAAAATTAATCTTAGTTTAATATATTTAAATGATAGGGGCATTCTGGTGCTTAGTTGTGTTTTAAAGGTTAAGGTAGATTGTTGTTGTGTACGTGCAGCTGACTTTTACTGAAGTGAGAGAGAGAGAAAAGTCAGTTTCATTTAGTGACCAGACTGTAGCTCAGTGACAGGTAACTGGTGTTTGTCTTAGTGTGGGTGATGGTTTTCTCTTCACATTTTTTGCCATTTTAGTCACAGATACTCAATGAGTTCATTGCTTTTGACCAACTTTGGTGTCTTTGCCCACAACGTGTGTGCTGTCTCCACCTTCTGCAGTGGAGCAGACGTAGCTACGGAGTCGAGTTGCTTTTATAACTTGGACCTGTTCAACTTGACATAAATACAGCTTTGCAATGAATAGGGTTTGTTGGGTGGTGATTTGATAAATAACGTTTCAATCTTCCAAGATTAAAATCAAATGTCATTTTAAAAAAGGGGAAAATGTCAAAATATTGAAACTGGCATGGTGTAATTGAGTTGCGGCGTGCTGTCTGCGCACCTGGCTGCTGCTGAGCTGCTGCTGTTAAATGTTCCCCAAGAAATTGAGCTATCCATCATGTCAGAGCCCAGTGGTTGCCAAAATTAGTACAGACTGGGTGAACTGGCCGAGCTCTATCAGAATGAGGGGAGAACGGGAGGTGGAGAAGGAGTTGGATGTCGAGAGCAAACTTTAATTAAGTACTGGGTGACGCTGCTGATTGAGCTGCCGCTGCTGCGGTTCGGGACTCTAACGAGCTTAATCCTGTCTCTCAGCTTCACGGAGAAGTCCATCCCCAGTGTGATCATTTCTCATCGGTACAAAGCTCAGGACACTCCGGCTCGCAAGACGTTTGAGCAGGCGCTGACGGGGGCCTTCATGTCTGCTGTCATCAAGGACCTGCGGCCCAGCGCCCTGCCCTTCGTGGCCAGCCTGATCCGCCACTACACCATGGTGGCCGTGGCTCAGCAGTGTGGTGAGGGAGCTGGGACAGGGGGCCTGGGGGCTGCCAGGGGTGGGTGGAGGACTCCATACCTTCTCTAGCAGTAATTGGGTTTAAGAAAGTCGAACTGTTGGAACAGGTCCAGCGCAGGGCCACCAAGATGCTCAGAGGGCTGGAGNGCGCTTCTACCTAGATAGCCAGCGAGCAAAACCCAACCTGAATTATGCTTTAACTCTTGAGCAGTAAAATACTATTTAAGCAAGTTTTAGAAAACAATCCATCACCTAGTAATGATTTCACAATGCTGCATCCATGGAATAATTACAGCTTGAAAGCATTTGTATTTCTAGAGCATTTGTGTGGCTTGATATACCCAGTTGCTTTTGTGAAGGGTCTTTAGCTGAGTTTTTCCACTGGTGGTTTTGAAGGACCGTCAGGGAGACTGAGTTAAGGTCAGAGCACGAGAGTGTCTGTTGTCTGGGAAGAAAACTTTTCGCTTGGAGTTGGACTGTGTGACAAGTAATTTGGGAGAAGAGGTGCTGTAAGCCTATCGCTCCTCATTGTCACATTAATGTAACTTGAATTTTTATGATTCTTGGGTTTAATTAAATTTCCTTGCAGGGCATAGTCTAGTGCATAGAGGAAAATATTCCAGTAGATGTAATCTTTTTTTTTCCCTCTAAGAGTGCAGAATGCCTTACAATCCATTTATATGCAAATGGACACAGTGCTTACTGGTTTTGCCATCAGCTAGTGAGAGGAGTAGCGAAATCTAATTGAAAGACTATTCATACTGAAATATCCATAGCTTTATCTTTTTTTTTTAATATTTTTTTCCCTTCCCAACACAAATTACAGGTCCTTTCCTGCTGCAGTGCTACCAGGTTGGCAGCCAGCCCAGCACAGCCATGTTCCACAGCGAGGAGAACGGGTCGAAGGGCATGGATCCCCTGGTGCTGATCGATGCCATAGCCATCTGCATGGCCTACGAGGAGAAGGAGCTCTGCAAGATAGGAGAGGTGGCTCTGGCAGTCATCTTTGATGTTGCCAGCATTATCCTGGGTTCAAAGGAAAGGGTAAGATATATTATTTATTTATTTGTTGTAAAAATGTACTTAGAAGGTCTGGTCTCAGCCAGCACAATTTTACTGCTAAAATTTTGGAGGCAAACTGACACATTGGTTTGTTCCCAGGCTTGTCAGCTGCCCTTGTTCTCCTACATCGTGGAGCGACTGTGTGCGTGCTGTTACGAGCAGGCTTGGTATGCCAAACTGGGAGGGGTCGTGTCAATTAAATTCCTTATGGAGCGACTGCCACTGATTTGGGTCCTCCAGAACCAGCAGACTTTCCTGAAGGCACTTCTCTTCGTTATGATGGATCTAACTGGAGAGGTATTTACTGCATGGATTATGTCTAGTAGGATGGGGAAGCAAACTTTTGGTCTTAAATTCACACAGACTGAACTCTCGTTAATCTTGACTTGACTTAACTTCAGAGTGTATCCTGTCTGCAATAGTTATGAGCACATTTTAGTGTTTTTAACTTAAACCAAGACCAGAAGTTAGGAATGAGGTCTCTTTTTTCTACAAAACTGCCAATGTTGGAATGACATTTGCTTCTGACACAAGTAGAAATGTACAGGTTGGGTTCAAATTGGTGAGAGAACACCAGATTCACTGTCACGTGCATGAGAAACACCAGCTTCTCTTCTTTTTCCTGTGTTTAGTTTGAAAGGTATCAAAAAGCTGTATGTAGGTGTAGATACCTAGAGAATTGGTGACCCTGGCATCTTCTCTGGTGTGAATCGTGGTGACAACTTTGCCGAGGGTTCCAGTGCTTGAGTTCCTTCATAAGATTGTGCTGCATTCCAGCTCTGTTACGTAGAGATTGGTGGGAAGACTCAGGGAATAATAGCTCTGTTCAAGCTTTAGATGTTTTTAGCCATTTGCTGAGTTCGTTGAGGAGTAGTGAGTAGATTTGTCATCTTTGTTCTGTACTTGCTTAATAAAAATAATCTGTGGTGCTTTAGGTTTCCAACGGAGCAGTTGCTATGGCAAAGACCACATTGGAACAGCTTCTGATCAGATGTGCAACTCCTTTGAAAGACGAAGAGAAAACAGAAGAAATCCTGGCAGCACAGGAAAAGTCTTTCCATCATGTAACACACGACCTGGTTCGAGAGGTGACCTCTCCAAACTCCACTGTGAGGAAACAGGCCATGCATTCCCTGCAGGTGCTTGCCCAGGTCACTGGGAAGAGCGTCACGGTGATTATGGAGCCGCATAAAGAGGTGAGCAGGAATTCCCACTGGAAGTGAGTTGCAGGTTGTTGACCAGTTTGGATTTGCAAAATGCTTTTCTGCCTACGTTTCCTCCCATGAGTGAACAAAGTCCTCAGTGCTTTGGCAGCGTGGCTTTGGCATTTGTGCCCGTTGCTGCTGGAAGGTACCTGTGGCTGGAGCGCTGCAGAGGTTCATACACGCTGTGCCAGAATGTGTAGCTTTGATTTCCTTCCTCAGAGTGTGGCCTGCTTGTCCTGCCACCAGTGAGACATGGGCTAGGCCAGGTAGATTCTACATTTTGAACCTAAATTTTGAGTTATTGTCTAAATGTGAGCCATACTGCTGTGCCTTTCCCTGTCCAGAAGGAGACTGTGAAGATCAAAGCTGGTTAAATTACTTCTTGCTAGATACTCCTTAAAGCTAATGGCATTCATTCTCGTGAACGACAAGTGAATGTACCTGAGGCCTCAGGGCCACCACAGCCTGTGAAATTAAAAAGGTTGTTATTGTAGTTTGGGAACATGCAGAGAAGCCCTCTAATTTATGTCTTATTTTGCTCAAGGTGTTTATGGAGGAGAGTGAGAAATTGGTGCAACGGGAAAATCTTAATATGAATGCTTTTGTTTTTCTTATGTTTAGGAGCTTAAAATATTCTTGTTTCTTGAGTGGAACATTTGAATTTCGTTGTTGTTTAGAAGGTTATGTGAAGTTATTAAATATCATAGATCTGTTCACAGAGAATTTGTAATAATTACAGGTACAGTTGTTTTGCTAACTGACTGTGAATGAAATTAGCTCAGAGAGATACTTCTTGCCTCGGGATCTCTGGAGAGGTTCACCTGGAGCCACAACAGCAAGTGGAGCCAGGACTGATGATAATCACCCTGGTGGCTGGGTCTGTGGGGTCGTTTGGCCAAGGCTGCTCATTCTGTGATCTCAATTCCCTTGTGTAGGTTCTCCAAGACATGGTTCCTCCCAAAAAGCATTTACTGAGGCATCAGCCTGCAAATGCCCAGATTGGCCTGATGGAGGGGAACACCTTCTGCACAACCCTGCAGCCCCGGTTGTTTACAATGGATCTCAATGTTGTGGAACACAAGGTTTTCTACACAGAGGTACTTTCTTTTTGTGTGCTCCTGCTTCAGTGTAGATTCTCATGTAGTGATAGCATTTGAACTTTTGTTGTTAATAATACAGCTTTTCTCTGTGCACTTCAAACTCTTACCAAAATGCAAGAGTTTAACTTTTGAAACGGGATCTGGGCTCTGCCTTTACCTACAAAATGAGAGCTCTGAGCTAAGCAGAATATCAGTGTGTGTGAAATCTAGTCAGTGGATTTTGGTGGCGTTCTCCACTCTAGTGGTGCTCACTTCTGTGTTTAGATCTTATCTTATGCACAGCGTGTCTGTTAAATCATGGCAGCATAGTACATAGATCCTGCTTGTTAAAGTTTTTGAAACCCTGACAATTTAAGTAAAATGGGGCAGAAAACTAGTGTGTAGATTGAACTTGGAGAAATGGTCTAGTCCCTTGGTTTCCTAGCTCTCCTCTCCAAACAGGAAGAGCGGAATTTTATCCTGTTGGTGCAATGTGGAGGTTAATTAGTGCGTTTGCATAAGCTGAGCATTTTGAGGAAACAAGGCTGAGAAGGGCAGTGACAGTGCCCCTTCAAATGCCATTCCCAGTGCTCTGCTAAAATGATTGTGTGTTTTTTTCTGTAGCTACTGAATTTGTGTGAGGCTGAGGATGTGGCCTTGATGAAACTGCCTTGCTACAAAAGTCTGCCATCACTCGTCCCTCTCCGGATCGCGGCCTTAAGTGAGTCAAACTCCCTAAACCCAGTGTGCTGTAGTTGTGTCCTTGGGAGCGAGAGGAAATCTTCTTCCCAAGATCAGCAGAAAACTTGGGCGCTTCAAGACTGATGACTGCCCTCGGGAGGGCACAGATTAATGGAGAATAATGGGAAAGTATCTCTGCTTCCCTAATGACCAGCGTTTAGTTGCTGAAATGAACCCAAAATATTTTTAGACTAATTACGTTATATAGTGTTAGGAAAACTTTAGAACACTGTTAACAGAACTGCCATTCTTTTACCATGTTCTGATGCCTGTTGCTTTTGGCAAAGCATGCTGTGCTTTAGCTGGCTGTGATTTAAGATGAAATAAAAGAAACTTGAAGAGAAGAAATGTAGAATTAGGGTTTTTTTTTTCCCATCTCTTTTGAAATTGAGTTAACAAAGCGAACAAATTTACTTTCCTATTTGCAGATGCTCTGGCTGCCTGCAATTACTTGCCTCAGTCGAGAGAGAAGATCATTGCTGCACTTTTCAAGGCTCTTAATTCAACCAATAACGAGCTGCAGGAGGCAGGAGAAGCGTGCATGAGGAAGGTTAGTGCACTGGAACAGTCCTGGGCTTGGGGCCCTTGTTCCCTGCCTCACTTCTTTCTTACAAAGCCTCTTGGGAGAATTCTCTACAGGAAACGGTGGCTGCTCTTTGCAGTTTTCCTCAGTGACACCGGTATAATTAAGTTTCTGTCAGATGTGGGTTTTTTTGGGTTTGAACTTAGCCATAAAAATTGTTCTGGTTGAATTAAGCATTATAAACTCTGGGACAAGGACCAGGGTAAGGCTTTTGTTTTTTTCTGTTTGTCTGGTCTTTGTAATTGTATCTCCTTTTCTACAACAGTGTCAGTTTCACAAATGTGCATCCCTGGCTTTGCTGTAAAAGCTCTTCTCCTGTTTCTTCTTTGCTCCTGAAAGAAGTGGCAGAGACCTGTTGTGGTTTCACTGCGGGGGGCAGCCAGTCTCCCCTTGCCCCAGAAGGGCAGGGAGAACGGGGAGAAAAGAAGGGGAAGGAATAAAACCAAAGCTGGGGGTTGAGAGGAAGCCAGTGTAATATCAGCAGAGGGAAATAGCAAGAATAACTGTTAATACAGACACAAGGCACTCTTGGCACCTGGAAAATTGCTGGGGTTGAGAGGGAAGAGGGAGCAAATAAGGGTTGTTCTGGCCTATCTGTTTGGTGCAAGACTCTCTGATCATCTTTTCCTGTTACAAAGCAATGCCTGCAGGGTGTTTGGGTATGGGAGGAAACTCTCTGGCACCTCATAGCCAGGTTCTCCTGACCTTTCCTGTTCCTCAGTGTGCACCCAGGCTGTAACACACTGATTTGCCCTGTTGCCCTTGGGCAGGATCACAGGCAGCTCTCGATAAAGCAGAGCCCAGGTAGTTTGTCTGTAGCTGTGTATTTAATTTATAGCTGTACTGGTTTTTCAATCCATCTATAATTCAAGATCTCCTACTTGATTACTTTATGGAATTTCCTAGTGTGCATCATGAATACTTAAGTGCTTCCCAAATCCATCTTGTCACTATATATATTTCCAGCAATAAGTATTGTTTAAGCTGTTACATTCTGAAAGGGAAAAATGAAAGACAAAAAATCAAGAGAGCAGAATTTATTTGAAGAAAGGTGCCTGCAGGAAGGTTGCTCCCCTCTGCATCTGTGTCCTGTGCTCTCCTACAGTTCCTGGAAGGAGCCACCATCGAGGTGGATCAGATCCACACCCACATGAGACCCCTGCTGATGATGCTGGGAGACTACCGCAGCCTGACGCTGAACGTTGTCAATCGCCTGACCTCTGTCACCAGGCTCTTCCCAAACTCCTTCAATGACAAATTCTGTGACCAGATGATGGTAAGCCCCTCAACATTTCTTTAGCTCTTCCAGAAGGAGTTTTCTTTTAGCTAATGTTTGTATTGTTGAAAAGTCAAAGAACAATTCAGTAGTGACTCAAGGAATACATAGGAAGTGAAAGATTCTTGGTTCACAATTAATTTAAAAAAATAAAATCTTTAAACATTTTGATTTAATTTCTAAAGAGCTACTCAACCGGAAAGTTATCAGAGGTTCTTTTCCAGTGGAGACATTCCTAGTTACTCTGAGGTCAAGCTGATCCTGAAGCAAGGTGCTGGTGGCACCACACAGTAGGGAAACCCTTGCAGGTGTGCTTTAGTTCCCGTGGCCTGAGGCTGTTTTGGTGATTGTCTTGATTGATGAAACAGTGGAAGGTGTTGCCCTGCTTATTTGCAGGTTGAAACTCTTTGTACTTAAGCCATGGATATTTAAATACTTAAATGCATAGATAGCAAGCAGTGGATTAACAAGTGTAAGCCTGTTGGACTTGGGATTTTTGAGCCTTTTAAGGTCTGTGCTCTCAGAACCCCTGCTTGCTTCTGAGTATGGAGCAACAACTCTTCAGTCTGAGGGAATGAAAATAGCCAGTCGTTTTCCCTTGTTTTCTTCAAACCATCATTTCTGCCTCTGCTGCTTCTTTTCTTGTAGCATATGCTGCCGGTTGCTAAAAGAGAACTGTATAATTATAAGACTAATACTAATTATCCTCTCTTTATAGCAACACCTGCGTAAATGGATGGAAGTTGTGGTTATTACACACAAAGGTGGACAGCGGAGTGATGGAAATGTAAGTTGTTGATGCTTTTATGTGGGCAGACAAGAAATAAATAGTATTAATGCTTTGGAATCACAGAACTCATTCAGTTGCAAACGTTACAAATTTGTTGTTAGTATAAATGCCATAACTGATCACACACTGAGCTGATGAACTTGGGTGTATGTTGTGTAATTGTTACTGATCTTGGTGAGAGGAGCTTCCTACCTGCTGTCCAGAGGTGCTTTAAAGCCAGTTTGATGTAGGCTGGTGTGGGAATGGCTCATGGGGGGGGATTTTTTTTTCAGGATTTTCTGCTTAGAATTCTGTCCTTGCCTGGAATGGCTGATGAGCTCAGCACCAACATCCCTCCTTTTGCACTAATACGTCTGATGTTCGTAACGTAGTTTTTTGAAAATTATACTGAGTAATAATGTAATATTAGTTAATTTGAAATGGTGAAATTTAAATGTGAAAAGCAAGTTCAGTATTTACCAGTTGAGGTCACACTAAAATCTGTCCCATCCAAACTAACGGCCTCGATGCTGGACTCTGGAAACCCATCAGTTTTCTTGTAGATGGAAAATTCCAGAATGTTGTTGGCAGCGCAGCACTGACGGGAATTCCTGCCTCGGTGCTGCTTCAGGTAGATTACCAGAAGCCCTGTAATTCAATTAAGATTCTATAAATAATTTATATTAAGTGTTGAGATTTATTATTGCAACTAGGAAAAAATTTTGGGGGGTATTTTATTAATTTGTTTGTTTTCCAAATTAGATTGAAATGAGATTGGTGTTTCATTTCTCTCAAAAGGTGGGAATGGCTTAATGGCTTTGCATTGCTCTTCCCTGGCATTGCAGGGGGCTTTTAGAGCTGGATTTAGTCATTGCTTTGTGTCCTCTAGGGGAGCAGAACTTGTTTCTTATGTTAAAACTTAAAGACTGTGCATTTTTCAGTTAAAGACCTGTATTTTGTTCAGCTCAGAGTAGTGCTAAGGCCTTCATATTCTTCTTTTGCTGAAACATGATGATTACAGATACCTTGCAGATCTTTTTATAGAAATAGTCTTTCAAACTGCAACCTGGCACCTCTAGAGCAGTTCTCAGTTGTCCCGAAGTCACATTTAATTGTGAATTCTTGTGCTTTTAATGTTTTCTGTTCGTGTGTTCTATGTAGCTGTGTGGTTAGTCTCCTTAACCTGTACTTTTTTTTGGTGTAAAAGCTGTGTGTGTTGGGGGCGAGGAGCAGAGCAGAGACTTGAGAAGGAATCTGCTGTCCCGTCTGGAGGGAGAAACCTGGGGGAACCTTTTCAAACAAAGCTGATTCAATCAGTACTATTTTCCCCCCAGATGTTGCTCTGAAGTTTCCTTAAAAATCAGAGCTCTAGGAAGGGGCAGGATGGCAGAGTCATGTTGGGTAGTCGAAAGCCAGGCTTTGAACAGCTGCTCACCTCCGACTGTCTTTCTCCTGGGCAGAGGCTCCACAGGAGAAATCCTGCATTGCAGCCTGCTGGAAGGACCTCATGGCTTGGAAGTTCAAGTCTGGAAAGTGGTTTCAAAATTGGTGCTGGACAAATTTGTCTTTGAAAATATTGTTTCCTCTGACTTGAACATCATTTCCAATGTCTTTTTGTTCAGTACAAATACTTGAGAAGGAAAAAGGATACTTTTCATCCTCATTCTCAGGAGAGCAATTTGGGGCATGGGAGATACTTGTCTCCATTCTTCCAGCCTAAGATGAAAAAATAACCCTTCTGAAGTCAGTCCCTGACTGCAGTGTGGACAATAGCATATACTGATTTATTTATTTGATATTTTTGTGGGCTTTTTCTTTTCATGCTGTGACTTCTGTTTCGGTCCAGCCTGACGCGGAAGGGGTAGAGGTGAGAAACTCAGTGGAGGCACCAGGAAGTTCTTTGTTGTTGTGGTTCTTTTTTGTTTGTTTGTTTTGTTTGTTTTTAATTTTATTTATTTGTTTTGAAGCTGTGATTTGTTAGTTTTAATGTTGTGTTTTGGGCAGAGTGCATTGTGCCTTTGAGTGCAGTGCTGTGGATCGTCTCCTGTTTGTCTGTGGCAGAGCTGTTTTGGTTCCTTGCTGTGGAGGCTGTTAAGCATGTTTGTGCCAGGAGGAGCAGGGGGTTTAGTGTCTCTGAAGGCAAAAGTGCTTTCAAAAGACTCTATGAGTGTTCTTGGTCCTGAACTCGGCCCGTGAGAGCGTTCTCCTGGGGTTTCTCTGGGCAGATCATGCGCAAGGAGTGGGAACTAATACTCGGTGTTTAAATTGAGTTGAGGAAATGCAACGTGCTCAGTCATCTTCTGTACACTCCATACTCAAAATTGGGCTCAGAGGCGTGGTGAGGGTGGACGTTTTATCTTGTTTTCTCCTTTCCCTTCTCTTACTGAAGAGAAGCCACACTGGTTAGCTGCAGTACTGTCCCCATTTAAGCCGCACACTGAAAGAAAGCCGCACACTGATTTTGGACATGGGGAGTAGGTAACATCTGGTGGGAGAAGAGCTGACTTTTATTTCGAGTACCCAACTGTTTGCAGCTGGAGCTGTGTCTGCTGCCTCTCTGGGACCCTGGGGGCGTGGGAGGACTGGGTTAGAAGGGAAAGTCTGGCTTTTTGGGGCATGAGCCGCTCTGTGGAATGCAGGGAGCACTCCCGAGCTCCCCCTCCCCACTGCCAGTGCACACCAGGTAGCTCTTACCTGTTAAACACCACCACACTGGCAAAGAAAGTAAAATTAAACCGTGATATTGCAAGGGGGAAGGACAGACTTGCAGAGGAGTGATTTTCTCCGTGCATCATGGTAAGTAGGTGCTGTGTGCTCCTTAACCCTTCGCGTCTGGTTCCTGGCTGTGCTGATAGAGAGAGGAGGGGAGACAGAGTGTGTGGTTCTGCTTTTATACACTCAGCTGGGAGTATTGATGTGATTGTGGTTCTTCTGCCTGTAGGAAATGAAGATTTGTTCAGCAATTATAAACCTATTCCATCTGATCCCAGCTGCCCCTCAGACTTTGGTTAAACCTCTGCTGGAAGTGGTCATGAAAACAGAACGAGCGATGTTAATTGAGGTAAGAGTGGGAGTTAACGTTACTGAGAGTTGGACTTTGTTGGAATTCTAAACAAGAGTCTGTAACAATTACACTACTTTAAACATGGTGTGGGAACAGTTGCTATAATAAATAAATAAATATGCTCTTTAGGTCCTTCAGGAGGCATTAACATTTGTCTTAGTCTCTGAGAAGTTTTGACATTGTCAGTAAATTCCCATTGTAGAAGTTCTGAACATTTTGTATCTGCAGAAATACCAAGTCAAACATATTTTTCTGGGTGCTAGAAAATCAGCAGAAAACACTGTTTGTTTTTAATTGGAGCTTTGTGAACCTTTCAGGCTGGCAGCCCCTTCAGGGAACCACTGATAAAGTTTTTGACACGCCACCCGTCCCAGACTGTGGAGCTGTTCATGATGGAAGCCACGTTAAACGATCCCCAGTGGAGCAGGATGTTCATGGTGAGCTGGGAGGGGAGTGGGAAGAACCCTCATCTTCACAGAGCTGTGGGATGAGAAGTTTTTCATGTTTTCCTTATGGTTTTTTGCCTGTATGTTCCTGTAGTCCTTAACCAGGGTCTTACTCTGGCTGTAGGGTGCCTGTTCCCCAGTTGATATTTGTTTGTCCTGGGATGTTGATATTGTACCTTTCCAGATTGTGTAGGATTATTGCTGCAGTTGTAGAGGTTGTTTCTCTATATGTGAACTATAACCCCTGCAGCTTTAGTGAGGACTGGAAAACCTACAGGGACGATACAGCCTTTTGGTATTTCTGCTTTTGGAGGTTGTTATTAAAATGATTTCTTCCCCTTCTTCAGAGTTTCTTAAAACACAAAGATGCCAAACCCCTTCGGGATGTGCTGGCAGCCAACCCCAACCGCTTCATCACGCTGCTCCTGCCCGTGGGCACCCAGGCCGCTGTCCGGCCCGGCTCTCCCAGCACGACCACCATGCGGCTGGACCTCCAGTTCCAGGCTATCAAGGTATCCTTGGCTCCTGTTTGTCTCTGCAGGAGGCAGTTAAACCCCTGCAGCTGCACAGCTGCTCTCTGCAGCTTTCAGTGGCTGTGGGTGTTGGAGCTCGTAGAAAAACACCTGCAAAAATGTAAAATGTTTGTAGTCAGCATCACTCTAGGGAGGGAGAAGAGACTCAAGTGAGCTGTACTTTTTTTAATCAACTGAAGTACAAGAGGAAAATGTGACAACAGACACTTATTTTTTAAAAACAGAAATTCCTTTAAGAATTGATCCGAACTAGTTTTAATTTGACTCTTTTTAAAAATATTTTAGAACCCTTAACTGACCTTAGAGAAGGACTTTTCTGTAATTTTTTTCTACTGCCATCTCTCTTGCATGTTGACTGTGTGCTTGTCTTGTGTTGCTGTTGGCAGATCATCAGTATCATCGTGAAGAACGATGAGTGCTGGCTGGCAAATCAGCATTCCCTGGTGAACCAGCTGAAGCGCGTTTGGGTGAGCGAGGCTTTTCAGGAGAGACACCGCAAGGAGAACATGGCTGCGACCAACTGGAAGGAGCCCAAGCTGCTGGCATACTGCCTGCTCAACTACTGCAAGTACGTCAGACAGGGCTTTCCTGGGGCTTGGGTACTGGTGGTTTTCATTTTGAAAATGCTGTGCAGGTATTTGGAGGTATTTGGTTTGCAGTTACTGAAGAGAACGTTGAATGTATCCCATAGTAGGGCTGTTAGCTCAGCGCACGCCCCTGGTTCTGCCTGCTCTCAGCTCTCTGCTCCTTTCAATCCAGGGTTGGTTTCTCCAAGTCCTCAGCACCACGGTTTCATTGGGTATTTTTTCACAGAAGCTTTTTATTTCATGTGTTTTTACAGAAGGAATTACGGTGATATAGAGTTGCTCTTCCAGTTGCTTCGGGCTTTCACGGGTCGATTTCTCTGCAACATGACTTTCTTGAAGGAGTACATGGAAGAAGACATCCCCAAAAACTACAGCATTCCCCAAAAACGGGCTCTGTTCTTCCGGTTTGTAGACTTCAATGACCCAAATTTTGGAGATGAGCTCAAAGCCAAGGTAACTAAAGCAATTAAGTCAAGGCAGCGTGGTATTTAGGTTTAATTTTCTTCTTGGGAACTAGGGCACCAAAGCTGGCTTACTTAAATGTCAGTGAGTCTGGTAATTGGCACAGCCATTTAGGTGAAAATACCATACCTGAAGAAGAGCGATAATAAACAGAGACAACAATTCATCTTGCTTTCAGTGCTGACTGCTTCAGTTTACACTTTCTAAGAATCTTTGCCCTTGGAAGGGGGAAAGCAAGGAAAAAAACTTGTATCTGTTTCTTAAGGCTTCATTTATAGCTGCCTTGTGGAACCCAGGCAGTGTGTCTGTGTGCAGGTTTGCTGAGGAAATGACTTGAACATTGGCTGCTGTTAAAAAATGTGATAGTTGAGACTAACTGGGGTTTTGTTTCTGTTCTGTAGGTGCTGCAGCATATCCTGAATCCAGCTTTCTTGTACAGTTTTGAAAAGGGAGAAGGTGAACAGCTGCTGGGACCCCCAAACCCAGAAGGAGATAATCCAGAAAGCATCACCAGTGTTTTTATTACAAAGGTGATAATCCTCGTTGGCATGAAAGTGTTTGGAAATTAAAACAAAAAGTTGATATTCCCATTTGGCTTTTCAATCCTGAATTAGTTGTGCTATTTCTAACCACTGGGATGAGTATATCAAATCGCATCGTAACTTGAACTCTTGGGAGGTCCATCAGCCAAAGGTGGGACTGGACTATGATTTTTGGTTTGTGATTCCTTTAGACCTTGGATGTGTGTCTTTAGAAATGGGCCTCATGGCTGCAATCCCAGTGCTTTTCACAAGCAGAGCTTTCCCTGGCTGAACATCAGTGTCTTTGTCATTCACTTTGGTTTCACTGACCAAGTTAGCAGCTGTGAAGTACATGTGGCTCAGATGAGCACGGTGGGGTTTGGTTTGGATTTCTTTCAGTAGGTTAGTACTTTGGGAATTCCTTGATATGCTCATTTCTTGGAAGTTCTCACCTCAGGGGGGTGTTTAGTGGGTATTAAACTGAATCAGGAGGGTGATTATAGTTACTGGGCATCATAGAATACACTCAGAAAGAAAAAAAAAAAAACAACTAGGACTTTGCTTTTATAGATAATCCAGTTTGGGTTTTTTGTTTTGTTTTGTTTTTTCCCACCTTCCTCCTCTCCTCTTTGCCCAACCCCGGAACTAGGTCCTCGATCCGGAGAAGCAGGCGGATATGCTGGATTCCCTCAGGATATACCTCCTGCAGTTTGCCACACTCCTGGTGGAGCACGCTCCGCACCACATCCACGACAACAACAAGAACCGCAACAGCAAACTGCGGCGCCTGATGACCTTTGCGTGGCCTTGCCTCCTCTCCAAGGCCTGCGTGGACCCGGCCTGCAAATACAGCGGGCACCTGCTGCTGGCACACATCATCGCCAAGTTTGCCATACACAAGAAGATAGTTCTGCAGGTACTCACCCCGGGCTTGTGTCCCTACGTTTCAGGGATGTGGATAAGCTCTGCCCAGTGATCTGTTTTCACGTGCAGAGTAGAAGACTCACAGTGGTTCTGGGTAATTAGTGTGCCAGTGACAGTGAAATCCGTATGCAACAAACCAATACAGAGGAGCAACCCAAATATTGATACACATTTATTTGGGGATGAGAGAGTATAGAAAGAAGGTTGAAGATCAGTGGAATCAGGGTAAATTAGGACAAAGAAAAGTCCTTTTGGGTGAATTAATGTAATCTTTCTTCATTTAAGGGAGATGGGCTTTTCATTTGAGACAGAATGTGGGCACCAAAGGGAAACTTCGAGTTGGGCAGCGGGAGGGAGGCAGAAGCACTCACTGTGTGCTTCTGGTGATGGACTGTACCGTGTATTTAGCAAATTAGGGGCATTAAGGAAAAAAATCATGTTGTTTAGAAAACATTGTAGCTTCTCTTCCTTTATAAGTGCTTCATTTTTATAAATATGCACGATATTGCTGTTGACCCAACACTCTGCTGTTCAGGTGTTTCACAGCCTTCTCAAAGCTCACGCCATGGAGGCCCGCGCTATCGTCAGGCAAGCCATGGCCATCCTGACTCCAGCTGTGCCAGCCCGCATGGAGGATGGCCACCAGATGCTGACCCACTGGACACGCAAAATCATCGTGGAAGAGGGTCATACTGTGCCCCAGCTGGTCCATATCCTGCACCTGATAGTGCAGCACTTCAAGGTACTTGTGCCGGCTGTTCTGGCAGTCGCTGCGACTCAGATCTCGAGGTGAACTGCAGTTTGATGAGAACAGAGTGGAATCTGCTTCTTCTGGTTTAGCTGCAACAGGCATCAGGTGTCTGCATTGATGCTGAAACCTGGAAAGGACTGTTGACATTGAGCAGCAAAGCACTCGTTGAGCTTTATGGTGACTGAAATGAGATGGTTGGGTGAGAGCCTGCTGGATTGATCCATCACCCCTGCGTTAGGGCTGCTCTTGGGCAGAGCTGGGAAGATTCAGAGTTGTTTAAAAGAAGTACAGAACTATATTCTTTTCCATTCTCCAGTAATCCGTGTTTGTTTGGCTTTAAATATTTAGGGTTAACTTGGTTTATCTCCAGTTAGTGTATGTTGGAAAATGTTAAACAACTGGGGGAATGCTGAGAATGTCAGTACAGGAGCATTTTTGAAAACATGTATTAAAGTATGACCCAGAGTGGCTGCTCATACACATTTACGTAGCTTTTCAGGCATTGATGCCTGATTGCTCTTTGATAAAACCTCAGAGTGTGCTCACCTGGGAGTTGCAGCTCTCTAAAGGGATTGGCAACCAATTGGAGTGACTGATCCTTGAGAGAAATCATGCATCTTCCAAACAACATCTTCATGTGGGTACATGACATCAGTAGTCACCACTGGCAGTTGTAGCCCAACTGTTATTATCAAAGTACCGGTTACTTTTCCTGATGGCAGCATTTGAGCATGGTACAAATCTGGCAGACGCTGGGATTAACGACTCTTTTACCCTTGTGCTTTATTTGGTCTGTGTAGAAGGTTCTTGGTTAGTGACTGAGGTGGCTGTGGGACCCTCTTTGCAGGTGTATTACCCGGTGAGGCATCACTTGGTTCAGCACATGGTGAGCGCCATGCAGAGGCTGGGCTTCACACCCAGCGTCACCATCGAGCAGAGGAAACTGGCCGTGGATCTCGCTGAAGTGGTGATTAAATGGGAATTGCAAAGAATTAAAGACCAGCAGGTAGGAAGCCCAAACAAACTGGCAAGGATAGAACTGTTACACAGTCAGGTGCTTTGTTAACATGCACGTTGCTGGTCTTTCAGCCGGATTCGGATATGGATTCAGGCACGGGTGGAGAAGGAGCCAGTTCTGCCTCGTCTGCTGTCAAGAGAGGGTTGTCTGTGGATTCTGGCCAAGAAGTGAAGCGGTTCAGGACAGCGACAGGAGCAATAAGTGCTGTAAGGAAAAACGAGGCTCTGAAATTATACCCTGCACTGACGAAGCAATTTAGGCTAATTGTTTTTTTCCACATAACTTGAAACTCACTGAACTGAAGGTTATACTTTTAGAATCTGTTCTGCTTGTGGTTGTCCTCCTTCAGCCTTGCTCATGGGTTTGTGTGTTGTCCCGTGCAGGTGTTTGGTCGTAGCCAGTCCCTGCCGGGAGCCGACGCGCTTCTTTCCAAGCCCATTGACAAGCAGCACACGGATACTGTCGTGAACTTCTTGATCAGAATCGCCTGCCAGGTACTGGGTTATTCCCACAGAGTGGTGTCAGCAGCCAAACCCACAAACCCCTCTTTCATGAGAGCCCTCCTGTGCTTGGGTTATTCTAGTGCTTGTGCACTCCCTTTGGCTGAAAGGCTAGAAACTGATGTGAGGTTGTACAAAAAGGGAGATGGTTTTATTTTGAGGAGGCAGCAGCTGGCAGGTAATGCAGGATTTTTACACCACACTGCATTGCACAGCATCAGCATGCTCCTGAAGATGTGCTGCATACAGAGCTGCCAGTGTTTACATGGATTCCTTGCAGACAGAAGCACTGACCCATCTTGAGCACGTTCACAGTTGTAGTAATAAAGGATGGGATTAAACTTTTTTTAAATATACCTTTGATTTTGGGTACTGAGCTGGCAGTTTAGACACTGGGTCTGATGTCTTAGTCATCAGCTCCGTGCAGTTAAAGCTCGGACTGGACTGACAAAGCTACTGCAGCTCCTCCCTCTCAGAAATAAGAAATGATATGCTTGCTTGGAACGCCTAATAAATGAATGAGTTGGTTACAAAAGTGTGTCATTTTGTTAACTCTGATTAACTGGTAGGTAAATGACAACTCCAACACTGCTGGGTCTCCTGGGGAGTTGCTGTCTCGCCGCTGTGTCAACCTCCTGAAGACGGCTCTGCGGCCGGACATGTGGCCCAAGTCGGAGCTGAAGCTGCAGTGGTTCGACAAGCTGCTCATGACAGTGGTAGGTGCCCTGCTGGGCCTGGGGGTTTCACTGGCACGGGTGTTGATAGAGTGCTACTGGTCTCTGGATGCTGATTTTTAAGGAATAACTTCTTATATGTGATTCTGGAATAGGTTGCAGTTTGCTTGTTCGGATGGCCTGCTGGCTCCTGCTTTTCTTGCTTCTCTCAGTGGGAAGTTGTACAAATTGGGATTGATTTTCGTTGGTTCCTAGTTTTCTGACTGGGCTGTGGTAACCTGAAGTTCACAGAAAGGCTGGATTCCTGTATTTGATGATGCAGCCTGTTTTGTTTATCATCTGATTGCTGCTTGTGTGCTTTTTGCTGTACAATGAGAGTTTCTACACCCGTTTTATTTGTATCGTGCCATTGAATAGACTGGCACCTCTGGCTGTCTTAAACTTTTGGGAGCCCTCTTGGTGTCACTTTCTTGTTTCTTTGAATAAAGGAGTAATAAATATTCTACTTATGGAAGCTCTAAAATGTCCAAGATTACCTGAAAATTCACTGTGGCCCATTTTTCCCGAACGTGCTCTTTTATAATGCTGTTGTCTTTGTGGAGTTGGATGTGAAACGTTGTTGGTGTGGCAGCCTCAACCTTATTGCAGAATTCCAGCAGATTTCACCTGGATTTGTGTGTTTTCCCCCCCTCACTGCCTCTTTTCTCTGCGTTCTCTTTAGGAGCAGCCCAACCAGGCCAACTTTGCCAACATCTGCACTGGGCTGGAGGTGCTGAGTTTCCTGCTGACGGTGCTGCAGCCCCCGGCGGTGCTGAGCAGCTTCAAGCCGCTGCAGCGCGGCGTCGCCGCCTGCATGACCTGTGGCAACACCAAGGTCCTGAGAGCAGTCCACAGCCTGCTCTCTCGCCTCATGGGCATCTTCCCCACAGAGCCCAGTGCGTGCTGTTTTCTTCCTCTTTTCATCCTTCCTTGCTGCATCACTTCAGTGCTGGGGGGTGGGGTGGAGGCACTGCGCCGGGTGCTGATGTTCTGGTTGATGATTCCTGCCTTTAACAGTCCATTTTAGCTCGTGCTGCCAACCTCTGCTTAGAAATAGACAAGCTGAAATAAGGAGTCACGTGGAATGCATCATTATCCATTGGCATAAAAGCTTAATAACCTGTGGCTGTCAGAACGGTGGTTCAGGAAACGCGTGCTGTAAATTTAATGTATTTTTGCGATTGTGGTTTCTCAGCTTCAGAAGTGCAGTTCTTTAGTTGTTAAACTTTGCTGTTTTGCTAAAACGAGGAAGGGAGATAGAGTGGAAAAAGAGAGACAGTAAGTAATTTGCCATGGCTTGATAGAAACTAATTTAGATGAGTCTTTTATGAAAAATAACTACAAAAACCTCAGTAATCTCTGAGTTCTCACCAGAGGAGTTCCTGGGAAGAAGTGTTGTGCCCTTACAGAGACATGGCGCTGCACAGTGTGGGTTGCACAGTTGGGGGATCTGCTTGTGTGACTGTGGTTTGTTGGCACGGTGAAGTGCCAGGGAGGGTACTGCAGGGGAAGGTGTTCACAGTCTGCCTGTTCCGTGCCTGTTGGGTGGCTGCTGTCAAACACCTCTCTGCAAACTCTGCAGGTACCTCGAGTGTGGCGTCCAAGTACGAGGAGCTGGAGTGCCTTTACGCTGCCGTTGGAAAGGTCATCTATGAAGGACTCACTAATTATGAGAAGGCCACTAATGCCAACCCTTCCCAACTCTTTGGTGAGTTCCCAGTCTCTGGCAGACGGACATGGAGGGTGGTTTGAGGAGGATGGGCTTTGGTATTCCATAAGTAAACTGGGATGTGGTGTCACACAGAGGGAGCCAAGGGAGGCATTTGGGACTGGCCTGAGGGCTGAGCTGTGGTGTCTGTGTCAGTGCTGTGCTGCACCTCCTCAGAGATCCAGTGTTTCGGAACACAGACACTGCTGGAGCTGCCTGGTTTGGTGTGAGTGGGTGAGCTGAGGCTGGGACAGGCGTTACCAGCTCTGTGATTGAGGGCACTGTGCCCTGTGGGCACCCTGCATTCATAGGCTGCCAAAAGGACCTGTTCCAGTGCTGTAACTCCCTCAGTCTGCAGCAACTGATTTAAGAAACTATAAAGTTTCTAGATTAGAAAACCAGGATTATGTATCTTTTATTTTTAATTACAAAGCCCAATCTTCTTCATGTAAAAGATTTTGCTACTTGTTGCTACTAAACCTATCACATAATTACGTACAGAACTTTCAAATAGTTTGGTTAATGCCAAAGTAACCTTTTGGTCTTAGACTACAGCAGAGACTGGAATTTGTCTTTGGATCTGTCCAGATTTCTGGACTTTGCAACGGGGGCAGTCCCAGCCTTGTGCCACGGCAGGGCCTAGCACAGCGAGAACGTTTCCTGTGCTCTTTGGTAGAAGGAGGAGATCCACACTGACACCCTGGGTCGTGCTCCTGTCAGGTTCAGCACAAGTTTCACTCCCTCTGTGTTGTTTTTCCCTGCAGGCACCCTAATGATCCTGAAGTCTGCCTGCAGTAACAACCCCAGCTACATCGACAGGCTGATCTCCGTCTTCATGCGGTCCCTGCAGAAGATGGTCAGGGAACACCTGAACCCACAGGCGGCCGCAGGGACAGCCGAGGCAAATACAGGTATTGCCTTCCATAGGCTAAGGATGGCAGGTAGAAATGTTCCACAGTATTGAGGTTTCTTCATCCTGCAGGGATTTGGGTGGCTTTGTCGGGGTTTGTGTGTGTTATTACACCTTGGAAAATACTGCAGTTAGTGGAGTAGTGAAGGATGAAAGCACACTCTGAGTTCCTGTTACTCGCTTGAATACAGGAATTTCAGCATTAACCCAAACGTTTCAGTCCATGGTTAGTGAATGTTTGTTGAGCTACAGCACATACAGCAATACTGAGATTCTTTAATTCTTGAGGAGTGTGTAATGTTGAGGGGAGAGGAGCTGGATTGGTTTTTTTCCACTTCTTCCTATTTGATAATTTAACAAACAGTTGCTCTGATGTTGTTGGTGCAGATGCTTTTGTTTTTATCGTACAATAGCATCTCTTTCAGTCCGTGCAACTCTATCATCAAAGGAATTAGGCCATGAGTCACTGAGAAAATAATCAGAAGTTCTTGTAGAAGAAAATTCAATGCTAGTAAAAAAGCACAGTAATTTATTAATGAAAAAGCGACTGAAGAACATCCTTGGGAAGAATTGCTGCTGTTAGATCCCCAGCCCATGTTGGAGTTAGGGAAATGGGAAGCTTGTGAATTTTATTAGCACTGAGAAACAATTGGAAAACGATTAAACCTGGCAGATAAGCAGGTCAGGACATTACCAGAAGGCAGCAGGTGTGCTGCATCCCTGAGGAGTTCTTTCTGGAGTGTAACTGCAGCATTTCAGCGCTGGGCTTCTGTGGGACCTTGCACCAAAGACCTGCTGAAACACCACCGCTCGGCCTTGTCTTCAGGACTCGGAATGGAGTTGGGTTTGTTTTCTTGGAAAGAGTCTTTCCCAGTTGTTAAGGAATGGGAAGTGATAACACTGAAACTATCATTTCTAGGGGTATATTTCCAGGTAACAGATACTGTTGTTACTTTAAAAATGACAGTATCTTACCTGGGAAATCTCCTGACGGGGTGTCTTACAGGTGTGCACACCATTCCTATCCCTTTTGTCATCCGTAGCAGGTACAAGTGAGCTGGTGATGCTGAGCCTGGACCTTGTGAAAACTCGCCTGGCTGTGATGAGCATGGAAATGAGGAAGAATTTTATCCAAGCTATTCTAACGTCTCTCATTGAAAAATCTACTGATGCCAAAATTCTTCGGGCAGTGGTTAAAATAGTGGAGGAATGGGTGAAAAACAATTCCCCAATGGCAGCTAATCAGGTAAAGTGAGGGGACAGAGTCATTGTTGCTCTCAGGTACTTAATAACTACAACTCACTGGTAGAATTCTTCAGGATTTGACAGGGAGGTGTGGAAGGCTTATTAATCCGTTTAGATGCCCTGGTGGGGTTTGGAGTATTTTCCATCCCCTGTGACAGTCGCTGGAGTTAAAGATGCTCAACATTTCCCAGGCTTCTGTCAGGGGTTTGATCCCCAGTGCTGTTTTGCTGAGAATTTCTTTAAAGTAGAAGTTTTAAAATCTGCTTCACGTGAACTGGGATGGAGAGATCCTTCAGGAGGATGACGACTAATGCTGCTTTAAATCCGGTTATTCCTGTGGCATCTTGTGGCCTCCTCAGTTTGTCATATTTTCTGTTGAAGCTGAGTACTTGACAGTCAGGAGCTGTATGAAAGGACCTATGCTTTAAAAAATACACATTAGATTTTGTAATCGTTGAACAACTTAAACCAGCTTTTAGTCGTGATTTTAAAACTCTCAAGCATACATTAGAAGGATAAACACTTGAGTTATTTTTCTTCCCAAGAACTGTGACCTACCAAGCTGTTTCTGGGTACTTTAGAAGTGAGAGAGTGATTTAGAGGATGGCCGAGGTGTGCTTTGAATGTGCCAGTTCTCTGCCTGTTCTAAGATGAATTGATAAAATGAATCGTGTCTCTTTGAACAGACACCCACTCTGCGGGAGAAGTCCATCCTGCTGGTGAAGATGATGACTTACATTGAGAAGCGTTTTCCAGAAGACCTTGAATTAAATGCCCAGTTCTTAGACCTTGTTAACTATGTCTATAGGTAATTACAGCAATTAATCATTTATTGCAGCTTATTGGTTCATAATTTGTACCATATATGACCTTTTTAACATGCCATCAGCCTGCTTAGGGCTGAATTAAGTGATTTCCGCCCCCTCAACCCTCCACAATGCAAAATCAGTTCATTTCACTGAGACCATGATATGTGTTGATGAGAGACATTTAGAAAATGGAAGTTCCTTAGGAAGGATTTTGGTTTTGGCTCCACTAAAGTATCTCGCTGCCCTGACTTCTTCTCTTCCTGTGGTACCAGGGCGTCCTTGTTGGCACCCTGGATGCTGTGGGGATGCTGAAACCACTTTGTCTTTTCACATCTGTATTTTTCCTCTTGGGAATTTATTGTGAGTTATACTTTCAGGAGAGTTACTTTGCAAGCTAAAGTGGCAGATTTAGTAACATGATGAAAGAACGAAAGTACTTACCTTACCAAAACCAGGCAGGTATTTAATTTTGGGCTGCCAATTCACATCATGTTGAGTTACTGTGCTTGGGCTGCTGTTTTCTCTGGTTACCTGGGCAAAGCCCTGCTGCCAGGGCCGTGCAGTGCCACCTGCCATTTCAAACAAGATACAGATGGGGCTGAAATTATTCATTCTGAAAGAGGTTTTGTGATAGTTGTGGGGCAGTTTTCTGACAGGCAGCAGTGTTTTCTTTGCTGTTGCTCTCAAAACGCTGCACCTGGGTGCACGGCACCTCCTGTGGGCTTTTACAGAGGGTCACCTCTTGATTTTGGTGTCTTATATACAAACCCTAAAAGGCTTCTCTTTCTAACATCACTGTTGTTTCACCTCTGTTCATTTTAGGGATGAGAATCTTTCTGGCAGCGAGCTCACTGCTAAACTGGAGCCAGCCTTCCTTTCGGGTCTGCGCTGTGCCCAGCCGCTCATCCGAGCCAAGTTCTTTGAGGTCTTTGACAATTCCATGAAGCGCCGTGTTTACGAGCGTCTGCTTTATGTGACCTGTTCTCAGAACTGGGAAGCAATGGGGAACCACTTCTGGATAAAACAGTGCATCGAGGTAGGGAGACTGTTGGTGTCAGAAATACAGTTATAATTTAAGAACTATATTCCCCACTTCCCCTGGCTGTGTGAAGGCATTTTGCAGTGTGTGTCTTGGAGAATGTATTGTCTGCATCACAGCTACAAAGACCAAGTCTGCTGTCTCGGAAATCTGGGGGTGCTTAAGGAGAAATACATTGTCTAAATCATGCAATGCCACACTGCTATGTGCAGAGAGGCTTTGATAGCAACCTTTAAAGTCTATTCTCTATGTGAAAAGCCTAATGACCGGCTTAATAGTTCTTAAGAAAATCCATCTCTTATAAATGATGGTGATTATAAAAAAACAAACCCAAGAATTGTTATAGTAGATGATTTCAAGAAGACTGAGAAGTGTCTGCGCTGGTGCTGTGACACTGTGAGGTGGGATGGCATTGAAATGAGATTGCATTGTTGGCTGGTTTATTGAAAACTTCTTTTTTTTCTTTTTTTAAACAATTTGCACAGTAAAACTTGAGTTTAAGGTGATGATGAGGGTAACTGTACTCGTAAATGTATTGGAACTCCTCCCAGAGAGATAAAGCACAGCACTGGAGGTTTCTTCCACATCCTTTTTGGGAGGCCTTTCATTGTCAGGGGGACTCTGTGTGCATTAGCTGGTTGAGGGCACAAAATACACGTATTAAAGTGTTCAAAATACAGAATTTACGCATAGACGATTCTTGTTTCTTCAGCATTTTCAGGAGAGGCTGGAAAAACAACCCTTGAAAGTATTCAGTGTGAACTTCAACATGGTTACAAAAGCAGATTGTTTTTATTTTAGTGTATTTATTGAATGAAGGTGATAATCACACCTTAAATATGTTACTGCAAGGTTTATCTTGTTGATAACTATAAAGCCGTAGCGGTGTTTGCCCTGAGCTACCCCAGTGCAGGGTATATCTAACCCCTCTCCTGGGTTTTTGCTGTGCCAGCTGCTGCTGGCAGTGTGTGAGAGGAGCAGCACCATCGGGACGAGCTGCCAGGGGGCCATGCTGCCCTCCATCACCAACGTCATCAACCTCGCCGACAGCCACGACCGCGCCGCCTTCGCCATGGTCACCCACGTCAAGCAGGAGCCCCGGGAGCGGGAGAACAGCGAGTCCAAAGAAGAGGTAACCTGGGGCAACTTCTGAAGAGAAAGAGATCTTTTTGATGGAAGGCAGCTCCTCCAAGTTTCTCCTCAAAGGGGCTTGGAGGGTGTGTCTGGAAGGTGATGTGCGGAGGTTGTGCAGTGTGTTTTGTGTTTAACACGTGGCAGTTTAACCATGCACAGATTTCTCAGTTGTTTAGTCCTTCCTTTGCTACAGCAGTTCTGTACCTCAGCCTGCAGAACTAGCAGAAATAAAAACCAACAGAGACCTGAAATAAGTTGATTGGAATGGTATTTTTATTTATTTGGAAATGAAACCAGGCAAAAATACTTAGAAATTATTTGAATTTGAATACTTAGAAGTGTTAATTGCTTACTTCTGCACAGGATGTGGAAATAGACATTGAGCTGGCTCCGGGAGATCAGACCAGCACGCCGAAAACCAAGGAGCTTTCTGAGAAGGACATTGGCAACCAGCTGCACATGCTGACCAACCGCCACGACAAATTCCTTGACTCTCTGCGAGAAGTGAAGGTTGGTACCAGGCCCCTGGTCTCCTGCCAAATCATGTTGTTACTAATGTCTTTAAACTGACCTGATGTGCTTTTTTTCCTTCTTTTCATCTGACCCTTCTGATTTTTTTAGCCAATGTATTTTCTTGTAGACATCTCTTAAGATCTGATGTAATTTCATGTTTGCATGGGGTAAAAAATTGTAAAACACCAGTTGTTACTGTACACAGCTAAATGTCATCCTCCTCCACCCCTAAATGTATTTTAACTGTTCAGTTAAGAAAGTAGTGAGAGCAAAGACAGGGATCAAAAAGGGTATCGGCATCTTTTGTTTAAATAATTTCTAAGAAAATAATTTTACCTGAAAGCTTTGTTGAAGCAATTGTCACAATAGTACCAGCTCTGCCCAATTAACTTGATTATTCCTGTTACCAAAGTCATCAACTTCTTCCCAATTTTTTTTAATGGTTACAGTCTAATGAATCAGGGTCTCAGTCACTGGGAAGATGGGATTACATCCCTGTCACACTGGCCTGCAGCATGGAAGAGGACCTAGCTTTGATGCGTTGGTTGGAAAGGCATCTGCATCACTGTGTAAATGACTGTATAACTGGAGCTGGTTTTCCATAGAGCAAACCACATCTTTCCCTTTCCTCTTTCTTTTCAATCCTAGACGGGAGCGTTGCTGAGTGCCTTTGTTCAGTTGTGCCACATTTCTACACCTTTAGCAGAGAAGACTTGGATACAGCTGTTCTCCCGACTTTGGAAAATCTTGTCTGACAGACAGCAACATGTGAGAATCTTTCTCTTTGTAAATGGCTGGTGGTTCAGGAACCTGTGCTTGTGTGATAAATGACTTCTTGGCTTGCTTTGGGAGGTTTGCCTTTCTTTGTGGGCAGTGAGTGCTCTGTACCTGTACCACTACTTCTCTTGAAGTAAATCATAGAATCATAGAATGGTCAGAGTTGGAAGGGACCTTAAAGATCATGAAGTTCCAACCTCCCTGCCATGGGCAGGGACACCTCTCCCTAGAGCAGGTTGCTCCAAGCCCCATCCTGCCTGGCCTTAAACTCTTCCAGGGATGGGGCATCCACAACTTCCCTGGGCAACCTGTTCCAGTGCCTCACCACCCTCACAGTAAAGAACTTCTTCCTAAGATCTCATCTAAATCTCCCCTCTTCCAATTTAAAACCATTCCCCTCGTCCTGTCACTAGACTTCCTGACCAAGAGTCCCTCCCCAGCTCTCCTGGAGCTCCCTTCAGATCCTGGAAGGCTGCTCTCAGGTCTCCCCGGAGCCTTCTCTTCTCCAGGCTGAACAGTCCCAGCTCTCTCAGCCTGTCAAATAGGGCCCTCCAACTGACAAAGAAATATGCTTATCAAATGATTGTTCCCTATATTAACAGGATTTTTAATCTAAATTCTGTGATTGAGGAACCTGAACGAACAGATAGCTGGCTAACTGTCCCTTCTGCTATTGAGTCCAGGCCCTGGCAGGTGAGATCAGCCCTTTCCTGTGCAGTGGCAGCCACCAGGTGCAGCGGGATTGCCAGCCCAGCGCGCTCAACTGCTTTGTGGAGGCCATGTCCCAGTGTGTGCCCCCCATCCCCATCCGGCCCTGTGTCCTCAAGTACCTGGGTAAAACTCACAACCTCTGGTTTCGCTCCACACTGATGCTGGAACACCAAGCCTTCGAGAAGGGACTGAGTCTACAAATAAAGCCCAAACAGACAACGGAATTCTATGAGCAGGAAAGCATAACTCCTCCTCAGCAGGTAGTGTTCTATTCATTGAAAAACCTTATGAAATGTGAAGAGAAGAACCCAGTGACAGTGTGGTACAGTAGTATCACAGAGTCATTTGGTTGGAAAAGAGCCTTAAGGTCATTGAGTCCAACCATTAGCCTGGTGCTGCCAAGGTACCTCTGACCCACGTCCCTCAGCACCAGCTCTGCGGGAATTTTAAACACCTCCAGGGATGGAGACTTCACCACTTCCCTGCGCAGCCTGTTCCAAGGCTTGATAACTCTTTCAGGGAAGAGATTTTTCCTGATATCTGTGCTAAACCTCCCCTGGCACAACTTGTGTCCATTTCCTCTTGTCCCACTGCCTGTTCCTTGGGAGAAGAGGCCGACTCCCCCTGGCTACAGCCTTCTTTCAGGGAGTTACAGAGAGCAAGAAGGTGTTGGTGGTTGGTAATTGGTGGTATTGTAGAGTTTTGAAAAGAATTTTATATAAACACTTCCCTATTTCCACGTCTTTCTCCGTTTGCCTTGGTGTAGAAGGTGTGGTTTTTCTACCTGCTCTGCTCTCTGAGGGCGGCCTGACCATGTGCTTACTGTTCCAGGAGATCCTGGATTCCCTTGCGGAGCTGTACTCCCTGCTGCAGGAGGAGGACATGTGGGCTGGGCTGTGGCAGAAGCGCTGCAAGTTCCCCGAGACAGCCACAGCCATCGCCTACGAGCAGCACGGCTTCTTTGAGCAGGTACCCTCCTGGGGCTGGGGGGGTTTGGGCAGCTCCTCTGCCAGGGTGAATAGGGTGCTCAATAGTGAGATTTTTGGGTGTATCCATCAGGTTTTTTTCCATGAAATTTATAAAGCTGCCAAATAATGACCATACTCATGAGTTAGCACACTTCATGTGTTCTATTGATTAAACTTAGAATTTATAAAAACTTTTTTACTACTTTTTTAAAGAAAAGAATGTTGAATTCATTTTTTATAGAGTGGATGGAAAAATTAAATGGTTTGAATTTTATTTAGGCACAAGAAACTTACGAAAAAGCCATGGAGAAGGCTAAAAAGGAGCATGAACGGAACAACGCGTCCCCCTCCATCTTTCCTGAGTACCAGCTCTGGGAGGACCATTGGATTCGGTGAGACTTCACAGCTGGTGCAGAACAAGTGCTTTAACCCTGCAATAGAACCAAATCCCCTGCTGGCGTAAGGCTTTGGTTACGAGAATAAACTTGGCTCAGGATTTAGCTCAGATACTGGGGAACTTGAGGGAATCAAACCAGCTATCGTTGTTATTCCCTCAGGACCCTGGGAAGCGAGACGCCTGAAGCGTTGTGGAACTGTAATTTGTTATTGATAGAAAAGACTGGAGCTAAAATTTGCTTTTCATATTTCAAATGGTTGCTCTGGGAGACACAAAACGCAGCTCTTCCCTGTTCACAGATTTCTGTATTATAACTGGTAATAAATAAAATTGAAAAAATATAATCTTCCCACCTGGATAAAACCCTTGGAGTGCTCGCAGAGCTGCGCACAGGCAGGCGGAGCTGCAGAGGATGTTCTGATGCACAGCACTGGCACTCACTTTTATTGGAAGTTTATGTTTTTGGTAACCAAACTGAGAATGCTTTTGATTTTCTTAGTTGCTCCAAAGAGTTGAACCAGTGGGAGCCTCTGACAGAGTACGGGCAGTCCAAAGGCCACATCAATCCTTACCTGGTGCTGGAATGTGCCTGGAGGGTCTCCAACTGGACTGCCATGAAGGAGGCGCTGGTGCAGGTGGGTGAGGGCTTAGTTCTGTTGTTCATGCTGGAGTTTCTCTAACTCTAGGAATTGAGATGCCACAGCCTTTCTGGGCGTGTTCTTCCTCTGCAGAGGCAGAGGTGTGCTCTGTGTGCTCTGCCTCTCCTGTGTTGGTTTAGGAAGCAGCACGGTGCATCCCTGCTTTGTTCAGACGTGAGGAGCTTGTGTGTGGCAGTGAGGGAGTTCTCATCTTCGTGTGGGAATGAGATGGGATTGTTTGTGCTTCCTGCCATTGACCTTCCTCATTCATTACAGAGTTCATTATTGTCTTCTGCTTGTAATTCACTTTGGGGAGCAGCATGCACTTGTAAAACATCTCACCTTCCCTTTGTCCTTTCTGGTTTTGCTCCTGAGACAGCGTGTTCTGTGCCACCCCTGTGCTTGGGGAGTGGATGCTCTGGGACATTGTGCTGCCACCGAGCAGTTTGGAGGCAGAGGGCACACCCGGACAGAAAACAAGGCTTTCAGAGATTGAAATCTGGAAGATCTTTGTCATTTCCAAATGCTCATAAACATATTTTTTTTTGGTGGATAAAGTTTAAAAGGCTGGGGAATGTGCTGTGGGGGAGCCTTCTGTTTTCTGAAAAGAGGTAGATGCTTCTCTCTGAGAGCAGATCTGGGTGAATTCTTCACATGCAGCCAGCTGGCCATGCTCAGGTAACCTCCTCCCCATCCTTCCTAGGCAGCTTCTCCCAGCTGCTTTGAGAACCACCACATGTGAAGGGCCAGGTGAGGAGCTGCTGGCCTGCACTGCACCCTCACCAGCCAGCGTGACCCTGCTGGAGTAGCCAGAGTTTGGAATTACTTGTTTAAAACACACTTTAATGTCAGAGCTCCGGGCAGAGCCTTAGGCCCTGTTTTTCCATCTCGCAGAGAGCGCCAGAGCGGTTAGTCCCTCGGTTGGGGTTTGTTGTTTCATCAGCCTTGTTAAGTTTGGAACCAGTCCCTGCCAGTCCGTGGTGTGACCTACCAAACTGACAGATTTCATGATATTTGAAAAGGTGAAAACATGATTATGAAAACTGCTGAGGATCCTGGCAGGACTGAGGGCCCGTGTACCAAGGGGTGCTGCTCTCCCCTGGCAAATACGCCCCGCTGGGTCTCTCACTTTTCTTCCAAACAGAACCACAGAATGGTTAGAGTTGGAAAGGACCTTCCCAGAGGATCAGAGGAATCTTATATTCTTCTAAATGTTGTATGCTTATTCTTCTGTAACACTTTGTTTTGTCAGAAGGGAGAGTAGGTGGCTGCACTCAGTATGTTTAAAGGCTGAACTATGAAACCAGTAGTTGCTTAATTAATGAAAAGGCAGCCCTGTTCTGTCATGGAACCTAAATTAAGGGTGTCCAACCATTGCAACGCTGGAAATGGAATTTTTCAATATTTGTAGTGCTGATGGTTCCAATTAAATAGGTGTCTCCAAAGATGGATTTTATCATTTCTCAGCCCATGTGAAGCCAGATCTGTAAGCAGCAAGCTGCGGATGCTGCAACAAATACTTTATAGGTTATATTTACATTTTAATTAACTTCTTTTGTCCTTATAACAATTGGTATTTTGTGTCCTATTTAAGCATGACACTTTGGTGGCTAATTACTGAAATAACATGATCTGAGAAACCCTCAGGCCTGAAGTCAGAGTGGGAAGGGGCTGGCGTGGGGTCTGTGGCTGGGCAGAAGGGACAGCCAGGAGTGAGGGCTGCCGGGCTTCAGCTGGGGCTGTGGGCCTGAGCTGGATTCAGTAACGAGGCATTTGCTAACGATGGAGGAGAAGGTGCTGCTGGAGCCATAAATGGAGATTTTGGGGCTCTACTCAGACTCTTGTAAAGTGTCAGGACATGTTAGTGTAAATATCAGCACGGGAAAGGGTGGCTGGCTCTGCGCTGCTCCCCTCGCCACTCTGCTTGTATCGGGAGTTTTTCACCTGGCTGTTTTCTGCCCAGCTCCGTGGTTGATTCCCCAGGGAGGTCAGGAGGGATGGCAAATACACAGCAGTTTGTGCAGATCCTTGTGAAACATTTTTAGTAATCTACCCATTAAAGTTAAGCTATTAAAATAGCAAGTGGCCTTTGGTAGGGCCCAAGACTCGTTTCCATTTGCTCGCATGGCCGTTGTGTTTAGTGAGCCGGTGGGCAGATGATTCCCACTGTAAGTGGAAGGTTGGTGCCAGGGAGCTCCCCTTGGCTGGCTCAGGTGTGGAAGTTGCTTGAGGATAACAGGAATAACAACTGAAGAGGGGTCAGGTACAGCATACCAACGCGAAGGGAATGCTGTAGCAGGTTGGATGTGCAGCTGGAGATGGAGAAGTCAAGAAGACTTCTCTAACCATTCTATGATTCTATGTAGATGCGAGGCCAGTGGCGTCAGGTGTCCTGCCAACACTCACAGAACTTCAGTGTCCCCTGCTTTTGGTTGCCTTATTTCTACAGTTCCAGGATTTTAAGAAGATGGTTCAAAATGGCTTTGCACCAGCATTTTGAAGGGTGGGATGTGTTCCCTGCTGAGACACATCTCCTGTCCTCTCCCTGCTGGACTGGGCTGTGGGAGCATCACTGCTGCTGGCCCCACTCAGAGCCCACGGCGAGCAGCACTGCCACACTGTGACTGAGGTGCTGCCCTGCCCCTGCCCATGGCTCCCACTCCTCTAATGGCACAGGTCTTGATATTTCAAACTGATATTTTTAGAAAATGAGGTAATTTTTGTAAAAAATAACGGCGAGTGTTTGCTTAAGAAGGCTTTTCAAAAAATAATTAATAGAAGTCTGCACTTGAGTAGGAGCGATGTGTCCTGGACTCCTTTCCCTGTCGTTCCCAGGTGGAGCTGAGCTGCCCGAAGGAGATGGCCTGGAAGGTGAACATGTACCGGGGGTACCTGGCCATCTGCCACCCCGAGGAGCAGCAGCTCAACTTCATCGAGCGCCTGGTGGAGATGGCCAGCAGCCTGGCCATCCGGGAGTGGCGGCGGCTTCCTCACGTCGTGTCCCACGTCCACACTCCCCTTCTCCAGGTAAGAATGGAAACGGGTTTGTTGTTTAGTGCCAGGTGCTTTCTGGTGGTGGGATTCAGAACTTCCAGCAACAGCAAGCAGAAAATATTTCACTGTGTAGTTCTGATAAGTTTTTCATAATGGAATAGTTTTGTCAAAGGTTGCAGAATGTGTGTTTTGGTTTGGATTCCTTCCAGGGTTTTACAGTTTACCTGAATCTGTTCTGTGTGCCACACAGAGGCAGCTGTTTAAAAACTGATCAGGTGGCTCAGGTGGGCTAATGCATCATGTGCTGCAGGGCCTGGAGAGCTGGAACATTCCGTGGGTTCTGAAGCAGGGTTTGTTTTGGGTGGATACGTTGCATGATGCTGCTTGCAGAGACGTTGAGATACCCTCCTAAGTGTTCTTTTCAGTTCGAGGTGTGAAATGTGGTATGGAATTGTGTCAGCTGTAAGGAACTCCTATAGTTCCATGTTTATTGTTTTAAATCAGGGCGTTAGCAGTTGGCTGGCAGGGAGAAGTGCAGTTGGAAATGCTGGGTGTCTGTGCCTGGCAGCCCTCCCAGCAGGCTGAGCAAGTCCTGAACATCCTCTCACTTAGGAATTAAGGTCAAAGAACCAAAAACTGTCTAAGTCTGTCGTCAGTGAAGGACTTTTCATGTAAGCACCACTGCCTTTAGCACAAATCCTGTAGATCCCGGGCAGTGTCCCTTCCCCTTTCCCTGGCATTTCTGCATTCCCTGGCTGAGGAGCCACCTCTGCTCCTCTGAGGGACAGTCCTCCTTCTCACTCAGCTTTCCAGTTCAGCCTCCCCTAAGAGCAGCAGTATCTGCAGCCTGAAAGGATCAGTATTGCTAAATAAAGTATTTCAATGCTTTCTGATACCAATTCAAAGAAGCTTTTAAAATAATCTAATATGTATATATCCCTCATGAAGAAATGATAGATTAGGCACTGACTGACAGAGGTACAAATGCAGCCAGGAATTTGCACGGTGGTAATTACTTTTCCTTAATATCAGATAGTGTGTGATTAAATACCTGTGAGAAAATTAAATTTACTTGATGAATGGGTGTGGGATGAAGGTTAAGCCATTGTGAGAGCTGAGACTGGGGTGACGGTGGGAAAATATTACTTTGGTTAATTTATTTTGTTTCAAGAGATTCCATTCTGTAAATTTGGACTGCTTTTTTTTTTTTCTTTTTTTCCCCCAAATAGTTATCTTGTGTGGTTGATTAACAATGAACACAACTGTTATCTGCCAGGTAGCTCAGAGAGTACTGCAGTGCCTTTATCCTACTGCAGACAATGAAATTCCATTAAAGTTTGGGGGCCTTTTCCTCAGGTTGGTGAAGTTTTCCCAAAATCCCTGCAGCCTTTAGGAGGTGTGAGGCTGTGGCCGTGTGCTGTTTGCTCCTCCTTCCTCTGAGGGCAGAGTGTGTCAGGGGATGAATGTTCCAAATTTCAGGAGCTTCTCAAAGCTGAGTCTTGGCAGAATGTCCTGAAGTGAGGCCTGGAGGAGCACACAGGCAGGATGGCTGCACACATGAGTTTGTCAGGACCAGGGAGGTTATATCAGTTAGTTGTGTTAAAAGTTTTGTTTAAGGTCAGTTTCTACTTGATCCTTGTATTTAGCACCTTGTGTTTATATTGGCTTGGGCATTCTGTGCTGAGGGCTGATGCAGTAAGTTCAAACCTGCAGCTGAGACTTCAGCTCTGCCCTGTGCTCCTAGTGATGTCTGTGCAGGGAAAAGGATGGGCATGAAGAGAAAGTGGGAATTCCAGTGAACTCTCTTCTCTTTGGAGCAGTGGGATTTCTTTTGTTTTTTTTTTTTTTTTTTTTTTTTTTTTTTGTTGGTTGGTTGGGGTTTTAAGAAGAAAAAGATTCTTAAAAGCATGACAACAGTTCTTCTTGAAAGTATTTGTAGTTCAAAATAAAAGAAAGGATGAGGGAAGGTACTTTATGGCACCTTTATTTATTTTGAAAAAGAATTCATTTGCTCGTTAAGACCCGTGGGTATCAGTTCTGTGCAGGCCCTTCAGTGGGTGAACTCAGCCTTTCAGTCAATGACTGAAGTGTTGAATCAGTCTGGGGTGTTTATTTTTGCTATTTTGTTAATGATTAGATTGGTTAAAGGTCATTTATGCAACTAATAGAGAGGTTCCTGAACCGGCAGAAATAGTTTCATCTTTAATTGACCAGATAAAGGTGGCATTATTCCTTTTCTAAGCCAGCCAGCTCCTTGTGCTGTCCCGGATGATCTGTCTGTTGTTTACCGTTCTCTAGGCAGCACAGCAAATCATTGAACTTCAAGAAGCAGCCCAAATAAATGCAGGCTTGCAACCAACCAACCTGGGGAGGAACAACAGCTTACACGACATGAAGACCGTTGTAAAGACCTGGAGGAACAGGTTACCCATTGTGTCAGATGATTTATCCCACTGGAGCAGCATTTTCATGTGGAGACAACATCATTACCAGGGTAAAACCGCCTGGTCCAGCATGCATTCATCATGTAATTTTCCAGACAACACGTTGTTTGCAATAAGTTCTTTGTATTTCTCTTTTGTTTCAGCATAGAGGAATGTTGTTGGTACTGTCAAGGTTTTGGTGTTATTCAATTTCCGTTTAAGTGTTTCATTATCTTGAGTCATCATTTCCTACGTATTGCTGTGTAAGGTACTGCTGTATGTATGATTTTATGATGCTAAACATTTCATGCTTTATTTCCAGCCATTGTCACTGCATATGAGAATAGTTCCCAGCATGATCCTAGCTCCAATAACGCCATGCTGGGAGTTCATGCTTCTGCCTCAGCCATTATCCAGTACGGGAAGATAGCTCGGAAGCAGGGGCTGGTCAACGTGGCCCTGGACATCCTGAGCCGCATCCACACCATCCCCACAGTGCCCATCGTGGACTGCTTCCAGAAGATCCGCCAGCAGGTCAAGTGTTACCTGCAGCTGGCAGGAGTCATGGGCAAAAACGAGTGTATGCAGGTGGGTGTGCAGCCTGGGCTCCCAGCCCGGGGTACAGGGGCTGTAGGAAACAGGGATTTAAACAAACTGCCTGTCCTCAGGACAGGTTGGAATGGTTGTTGCTGGATCACACCATGCACAGAGTGGGGTTTCAGTAACGCTGCCAGTCCAAAGCAGTCCTTGTCCTCTTGCAGCTGCATACTGTGAATGGAGTAGAAATCGGCTGAGAAGAAAACCAAGTGGAAATAGTTTTTTGTAAATCTTGCAAGATAGAGAAATAGAATGGACTTGGAAAATGGTGTTTTTGCAGTGGGCACAGAGTGCTGCTGCAAGGGCAACTGAAGCTCTGGGTGTGAGTCTGACTCAGGGTGCTGGATGCAGGCACACCGGGGGGAAATCCTGGGGTGAAAGGAAAGGTAAAAATGTGATTGTAGATAAAACTCCCTTATGTGTGACTGTAAGCTCAGCAAAGTGGGGCCTTACAGTAATAATGTAATGTAATTTAAATATTATAACATAAAAAAACATGGTGGAAAAGCTGACCTGGTGCCTGATGGATGTTCTCTACAGTATCTAAGAGTTTTGCATAGATCAGTGGAAACTTTAAATAGTTGTCAGTCCAGATTTCTTAAAGTTACAATTAAATATTAGAAACTTAAACTATTTAACTGTCAAGAAAATATTTTGGCTGTTTTTTTGTGGCACTTGTCTGTTAATAGAACCTTCCATTCCAGAAGGCTTTTCTCACAAAGGCTTTTTTTAACAGGGCCTTGAGGTTATCGAGTCAACCAACCTGAAGTACTTCACCAAGGAGATGACAGCGGAGTTCTACGCGCTGAAGGGAATGTTCCTGGCCCAGATCAACAAGTGAGTGTGTTGGCTGCTGAGGCACTAGCACCCGGCTGAGCAGAGGCAGCTGAAGCAGTTCTGCTCAGGATTGGAGCAGGACAGTTGTTCATACGTTTGTACCAGCCTAAAATTTATCACAACCACCTAATAAAGTAGAAGTGCACCTGAGAGGCCCTTTGCAGTTTGAAGGTGCAATGGCTGGTTGTATTTCTAAGTATTATAGGAAAGAAATAGTTCAAGCAAACATTGCACCAGGTTGTTTCTTAAAGGTTGTGTATTTCAGGGGCTGAGAAGGGAGGAGACAGGGAGAATGGCTTTGCCCAAAGCTTTGCAGCTGAAGTTACTTTTTCCCCCCCTGGTTCTGCGAGAACGTAGTGAGACAAAGTGATGTCTGCCTTAGTGGCTTGGACAAAAGGAGGTTTCTTTAGTTGTGTTCTTGGTGTAACTATCACAGATAAAACCAAGGAGGAAAAAAAAGCTCAGGCTATAAGCTTCCAGCCTCTCTCTTTGTTTCTGTTTCAGTGTCCACTGTCTGTGTCCCGTTGCTGGCTGCAGCGAGTCATGGCACAGGAGGGCGTGCGGTGGCACCGCTCAGCCAGGCCCCTGTGCCAGGCACTGGGGAATGCATTTTGGATAATGGAATGGAAAGGATGGACATAGATAAAATAAACAAATGTCTCAGTATTATAAATCAAATTGAGTTTGATTATGCCAAAAAACCCTCTTCAGATTTCAACAGCTTCTGTGATCGCAGTGCCTAATGGCATCATTGCTGCCTGTTAGGTGGGGCTGCAGTAATTCCTTTCCCAAGTTGTGGACACTTGGGGGGTGCAATCCCTCAGGCTGTAGGCTGCACACTGCAGCCTGACGCAGCAATTGAACTCAAGAAATGATGGATATCTTCTTCAGTGGGTACAGGAGAGAATTGTTAATAGGCAGAATGTTACTGCTTTAATGGGAAGAGCAGTGAGCTTTTCTTAAGGCCCCAAGCGGGCTGGGTGTCAGCAGAGGTGGGACGGGAAGGAAGTGAGCCCTTCCCCTCAACCACCACTTTTTGTTCTTTCAGGGTAGAAAGGATAACAGTTTCTGTTTAAAACACAGCTCTGATGTACTTTCCATTTCTTAGTCTTACCCAAAGCCATAGGTAGGTTACAGAATTTCCTTCCAATGCTGCTTTTTCTTACTCCTTTGTTCACTCAGCAGAAAAGCACTTTGAAATGCATTTGCTTCTGCTCCTCTCGTGTTGCCATTTCTTCTTCTCCCTCCCGTACCACACTCAGTTGCTTGGGATGCAGTTGGTTTTTCAGGGAATATCTGGAGATCTTTAACACTTAGAGGGTTGTTCCCATTACAAAGCCTTTACTTTCACAGGCGCTGAACTTTAGGGAAAGCTGAGCCAAAACAGGCCCAAGAGCTGACTGAAGGACTTGATGGAAAAGCATTGTTGAGTATCTGATCAGAAATCTGGCTCTTCCAGCACTTGGTAACTTTGTTAGTGTAAAACTGCTGTTCTTCCTTGTCCTTGTCCCAATGCAGGTCTGAAGAAGCCAACAAAGCCTTCTCGGCCGCGGTGCAGATGCACGATGTGCTGGTGAAGGCCTGGGCCATGTGGGGGGATTACCTGGAGAACATCTTTGTGAAGGAGCGTCAGCTGCACCTGGGGGTGTCTGCCATCACCTGCTACCTGCACGCCTGCCGCCACCAGAACGAGAGCAAATCCAGAAAGTACTTGGCAAAGGTAAGATCTCAGGATCCCAAACAGCCTGGAGCTCCAGCCCCTCGGGACAGCTGGGGCAACGCTCCCTCCCAAACTGGTGTGATTGCAGAGATCCCAGTTCCTGGTGGAGAGCTTGAATGGCCACGGCCCACCACTCACTGGGGGGGTTCTAATTCAGTGGGATTTCTTGGGGTTCCTGTATGAGGTGGGAGACAGGACAAATATCGAGCATCTCTGCTAGAGAATGCTGTGCAGTGTCTGCTGGAGGCATCCTTTCTGTGCTGCTTTCAGAAGGAACACAATTTGCTGTGTTTATCATTACTGGAGATAACTGTATTAACTTCTACCTCAGCGTTTGCATTTCGTTCAAGACAAGCCTTTGCTGTAAACTTGAATTCAGCGGGATTTTAGCCAAAGCTCTTGATATTATCTATTTCTCAGTTTGGATGTATTTAATCTCTCTCAGGAAGAAAATTTGAACACTGATAGCAGACTACCAAAGACAAGCTGTTTAGAGCATGAAACAAACACAGAAACTATTTTTTTAGATTACACTTTGCATCCCTAGCACTCTGAAGTTTATTATTCCCCTGTTCTCCCTGCCTGGTTGCAGGTGGGGTTTTAGGTCCTATCAACATGCCTTGTCTTCCACCCATCCTCCCAGCCCAAAACTCAAAGAATTTGCAGAATGCAGTCGGGTTCATTGTCATTTATCAGTCTTGTTTCACAGCAAAGCTCACACTTAGGTTTATATTTTACTTCCTTTCAATATAGTGTATAAGGGCAGAAATGAGATGGGGTGGGGATAATGAGTGTGGGCTGTGTCCCAGGTGGCTGTGAGGCTTTCAAGGACCCTGCTGTCACATTGGTGAAATATCTGTGGTTCCTCGTGCGTGGGTTGAATCAGAGCCTGAGATCTTCTCTTGGAATTTGGTCCAGGTTCTGTGGCTGCTGAGCTTCGATGATGACAAGAACACGCTGGCAGATGCCGTGGACAAGTACTGCATCGGGGTGCCCCCCATCCAGTGGCTGGCCTGGATCCCCCAGCTCCTCACCTGCCTGGTGGGCTCCGAGGGCAAGCTCCTCCTCAACCTCATCAGCCAGGTAGGGAGGACAGGCACCGCAGTGTCTGCAGGCTTTGGCTTCAGGATGAGATACACAGAGTTTTCAAATTCAGACAATGCCAAGCTTTAAAAATGCTGTTGTTTGTCACTGTTGTTGAGTTAAAAATGCTAATTTCTCTCCATAAGTAGAATTAATTTTAAATTTCAAAGTGACTGTTACTTAATGAAAATAAATCCAGCAAAACCGTGCCATATGCACACGAGGCATTACAGCTTTCCCTCTGGAATTCTATTTATTACATTTTGTTGTGAACATTATAGAACACATTTAGAAATTCACAGTTAAATGCTTGCAACGTAGGAGCAGGGATGAAGAATTATTAGCTTTGGTGACTAAAGGGCAAACTATTTCATTAGTGCTTTGTTCTTTATTTGACTTGATTTTGGAAACCAAGGCTCTGTCTGTCCCCATCAGAAATCTTTCCCAGGGCTTTGTAAGTTTTCACTTGGTGTTTATCGGGACAAATGACTGGAGGAATAAGGATCAGGCGTAGGGAGTTGTGGGAAGGAACTGACTTCTTGGATCTCTCCCCCTCACCTGGGTGATGGGAGTGCTGAGGAGCTGAGATTTTTCTGCCTGTTGGTGCCTGCTCTGAAGCAGAGTCTACAAATGGAGCTTAGACCTGCATCTTGGCAGGGAGCTGGTTTAGGCACGGCTAAATGAGATGTGAGGCACAGCTTGAGAAAGCAAGGTGGCTAAGGCAGAATTCCTGATGCTTATGGCTCGGGATTGTGCCCAGCTGTCCCCTGGCAGCAGGCAAACTGCTTCTGTTGGTGAGTTACAGCCAATTCTCAGCTGTTGAGATCAGTATAAAAGTTCTAGATGTGAGTGCCTGCTTGGAAGTCCTGCTGTAGCTGGAGCTGAGGCTTGTAAATATTGCAGATATTTTGGTTTATCATGCCTTTAAATGAAGGAATAAAAAAAAACAACCCAAATTTTCTGAGTTACTAAATTAAAACTTTAAGTTTGCAGAATGACTAGAACCTAAACTTCAAAATGATCTTCAAATAATTTTTTCTTGAATTCCAGCCTGAAGCACGTGTGTAATCTGCCATAAATATGGTTTCTGCCACTTCCCACACCCATTTGGGTGGAGGAAGAATCCATGATTTAGTGAAACTGGGGCTGGAGAAGCCTCTAACCATGTTGAAGAAGTGCTGTGTCGTGTAGTACTTCGGCACCTCCTTTCTCTCCTTCATAGATTTTAGAAGGGATAGGAATGTTAATATCGCTTTAGCTGTTGTGGTTTTTTGTTTTTTTTTTTTTTTAATGGAAACCATAAAATCTCTTTTGTTCGGGGGTGAAGATGTCTTTATCTTTTTATTTTTGGGTATCCTCTCACATGAAGTGCCACAATTAGCTGGAGTAAAGTTACTCTCTAATGGTCTTCCCCGCTCCCCCGGGGCTCGCTGGGCGTCCTGGCCGCTGCCACCCTGTCTGGTTTGTTCCTTTCTCTAGAGGAGTGAGCTCTTTGGGCTGGTTTCAGGTTTATTGGGCAATATGATCTGGAGGTCCTAATTAGGTGTCTGCAGGCGTTAACCATTTCATCCCCTCTGGCCTTCTCTGCTGAAGAAACTGTTAATTTGCTAGTTCTCCATCAGCTGGTGCTGATTGTTCATTGCTGGACTGTGCTCACTGTCTGTGTGTGCTGACCTGCTCCACAGTGGCTTTTCCTGACCAGAGCCATGTGTGTCTGTGTTCCCGAGCAGGTGGGCAGGGTGTACCCCCAGGCTGTCTACTTCCCCATCCGGACCCTCTACCTCACCCTGAAGATAGAGCAGCGGGAGCGCTACAAGAGCGGTGAGCTGGGTGCCCGGCACGTCCCGGGCTCTATAGCTTTGTTACTGCTTTGGCTTCACCTCATCTCACTGGGAAAACTGATTTTCTGGAAAACTTACCAACTTACCGTGGCCAAGGAGAATTCTTGGTGAACTTCCCTTGCATTCGGTTGTTTCTGGGGAGTTAAATCTGCAGGTGGCTTGAGCTACCTTGAATTTTCTTGCATAAAATATTCGCCAAGAAGAGTTTGATCTCTTTCATTCTGAAGTCACCTTGAAAATCAAATCTTCTTTACTGGATTTTTATCTGTGAGAACTGGTAGAGAGGTAGAAAATTCCTGGATTGCAAATACTGGAGAGCATTGTAGTGCTCTGAGATGTTCTTATCCTGTTCTGACCAGAAGCCTGAACTCTGAGACGTTTGGTTTCTTTTAAAATGAGTCAAACTTTTAAAAGAAATTTAACAAAAGATGAGTTCATGTGACTCAAGTGAGGTAAACGCTCACTCTGAACAATCTGTACTGTAACGGCTCCAGAATAACTTCTTAGGTGAATTTTCAAGTAAAATGAGCATCTGGTTTTAAGCAAAATAAAATCAAACTTGGCTTTGAAGAAATGTTTGGGAGGTGGGAACATTGAGCAGCTTGAACAGCACCTTTTTTCCCAAACCCGAATCCTATTGAGAATTGTTATGTCAAGTGATTCCACAGAATTTAATTGTTCTCTTGCCCCTATAATTTCCTGGAAATCCCAGAAGAGCTGCTTGGGGAGCTCTCCTGCTGTTCCATGTCCTGTGTTACCAAGCATACTGTTTATTTCACTGCCCTTTTCCCCTGGGGATCAGTTCACTGCGTTTCTGCCTGAAGTTCTGAAGGGCACTAATTAAATAATGGTTTATTTTGCTTTGGGTGCTCCTTGGGAGGAGATCTCACCTGCTGTAACACTTGGCTACAGTCCTGTCCAGTGACAGGAGTGTCTGTGCCACATTGTCTACCATGTCCCGCGGACAGTTAGTGACAACCAGGAATCACAGAAACACAGAATGGTCAGAGTTGGAAGGGACCTTAAAGATCATCAAGTTCCAACCCCCCTGCCCTGGGCAGGGACACCTCCCACCACACCAGGTTGCTCAAAGCCCCATCCAGCCTGGCCTTGAACCCCTCCAGGGATGGGGCAGCCACAGCTTCTCTGGGCAACCTGGGCTGGGGTCTTACCACCTTGGAAGAGAATGCTCTGGGGAGACCTTAGAGCCCCTTCCAGATCCCCAAAAGAGGCTTTTTGGGACTGGAAGGGGCTCTAAGGTCTCCCTGGAACCTCCTCCAGGCTGAACCCCCCCCAACTCTGGCCTTAAACCCCTCCAGCCACAACTTTCCTGGGCAACCTTTTCAAGATGCTCAGGCTGTGGCTCTGCGGGTGGGGGCTCATCTGATCAAGCAGATCCCTGCTGGCTCCCTCTCTCCTACAATTAATTTTGCTTCATGCAGGCCTCTATCAAGTCATGAAAATTAATTGTCATTTGTCTAACTTTCCCACTTTGCAGACTCTGGGCAGCAGCAGCCGAGCTCTGTTGGGAATCAGTCTCACTCCGCCTCGGACCCGGGGCCCATCCGCGCCACGGCGCCCATGTGGCGCTGCAGCAGGATCATGCACATGCAGAGGGAGCTGCACCCCACGCTCCTCTCCTCCCTGGAGGGCATCGTGGATCAGATGGTCTGGTTCAGGGAGAACTGGCACGAAGAGGTATTGGGCTTCCATACCCCTGCAGGTGTCTGTGTTGTCTGGGAAAAGCTGACTGCAAAATATCCCTCTACAAGTGTTTGTAAACATTAAAGCATAACTATTTGAGTGGTGTTTGTATATATATACACAGATACACATATGTATATAGATACAAATATACAGATATATATATACACACATATATATGTGTATGTATATGATATTCATAGTGCTGAGTGTCCTGATGGGGGTTTTAAGGAGCTGGGTTGTTTCTGGAAGCGGTGTGAGGAAGGGTCAGTGCTCTCCCGTTTCACCAATGGTGCAGCTTAAAAATGCAGTTTAAAATCAATGTTTTTGGGAGGATAACTTCCCTGTATGAAATGCAGTGTGGGAATAAATATGTGGGGCCAAATCAGTTGGCCTGATCTCATCTTCCTGACCGTTCTCTCTTGTTTGGCTCAACCCTCAGGTGCTCAGGCAGCTGCAGCAGGGCCTGGCAAAGTGCTATTCGGTTGCCTTTGAGAAGAGCGGGGCCGTTTCAGATGCCAAAATCACTCCTCACACACTAAATTTTGTCAAGAAGTTGGTCAGCACTTTTGGAGTGGGTCTGGAGAACGTCTCCAACGTGTCCACCATGTTTTCCAGCGCTGCCTCGGAGTCGCTGGCTCGGAGAGCACAGGCCACGGCTCAGGATCCCGTGTTCCAGAAGTTAAAAGGACAATTTACAACAGGTATGTGCTGAAAATGTTCTTTTAAATGTTGCTTTTAATGTCCAGAGAGATCCCCCACCACCCCAAGCTCAACTGTGAAGGCATTCTACATTTTTATTCCTCTTTCAGTACTTTTTGTGAGGGAAAATACAGAAAACCAGCACCTTTCTGTCATTCAACAAACCTGGAATCTATTGTCTGTTCCAGTCTTTTGTGGAGCAATAGAGATAATTCAAGTGAAAACCAGATCTCAACCAAGAGAATGAATATATTTTTGGATTTTTATTCCCCAAAGCTGTGGTCAGAGCACATGTATGTGCTTGAAGACAAATCAGATGACCTCCCTGGGACAGCTGTGTGGTTCCCATGGAAGTGCCTGCTCCGGAGCAGGGACAGCAAGGGTCTCTGCTTTGTGCCCATAACACAATTTACTGAAATTCCCCCCCAGATCTCCCAAATGACAGGATGGTGTGAAGCCTTTCCAACCAGCCTCCTCCTGAGGAAGATTACTGCAGAGTTTTGGTTAATTAGATTATAAAAATCCTATTACACAAATGTACATCATTGTTAGGGAAATGGAATCAATAACTTTAATCAGATCTAATAAAAAAGATACTTAAGGGAAGGAGCTTTCTTGCTCTGTGTTGGGGGTGTCAGTGCAGGCCCGAGCACCCGCTGTGGGTTCAGGACTCTCAGCAAAGCCTGTGGCTCGGCCGTGGGCGCTGAGGTGCTGAGGGGCAGGGGATGTCACAGGTCTGTGTCAGGGTCAGGGATTGCCAGGACTTTGAGTTCTGCAGAAATTCCCGTCTAAACCCCATCAGCTGCTCCTTGAAGAAAAGTGTAGAATTAGATGAAAATGAAGAGCTAAATAGAGTTGGGTTTTTTGGACAGAATTCAGATTCTTAGGAAACTTCAGTCTAATAGTAAGTAATTACCTTCTGGGTGTCTCTGCTGCCGTGTTTGTGGTTTATTTTTCAAGAATGATTGAACAGGAATGTCGACAAGATTAAAATATGTATTTTGCTTAGTAAGGTTTGATTTTTGTTTTAATAAATCTAGTGTTATAGTTCACAAAGTGTGGGAGAGCAGAAGGAATTAAGCTGATCGAGATGCATTTTTGTACTTAATTAGCTATGCAGAAGACAAAAGTAGTTTTTAAATTAATTTTGCTGTAACAGTAATGTGTAATAAATGACTGGGATCATAATTGCTGTGCCAGGGACAGGGAATGCTGTGCTAACACAGGAGGGACCCTTTGGAGCTCAGGCCTGTGGGGTCCTTGGTCACCGAGGCTCCCAGTTGCTGTGATTCCCAGCCCCAGGTGATGGGCAGGGGCCTGCACTGGCTGCTTTTGGTTCAGAAGTGTCTGAGCTGAGGCACTGATGGAGTAACCTGTCTTTCTGGGTTGTTTCTGGGGTTTGTGTGTGCTCTCACATGCCTTTGGCTACATCACCTGGGCTGGGTCTCCATCCTGCTCCGGGGCCGGCAGGGACTCACCGTTCCTACATTCCCAGTACTCTGCGCTGGTTGGTCCCTGGGAGCATCGAGGGGTCATCTTTCTCCAGCCCAACGTTACATATTTTAAAACTAAATTTTTCTTTTAATGTTTTTCCCCCTCATCTTCAAATGTGTAGCCCTTTGAGCATCTGCTCTTTGTTCCTTCTCCCGTCTCTGCCAAACCTTTGACATCAGAGAGGAGGCAAATGCTGAGCGCGCTCCCTTTGAGAGCTCCTGGTGAAAGGGGGAGAAAAACTGCCTCAGTTCTTCTTTTGTGACCAGATGAGAGCTTGGATCCTGCTTCTGTCTGCAGCCAGCTCTCTGCTGAGCCTCAATGTGAATGGAAAATTCCAAAATGTTCCCTGAAAGGGCAGGATAATTTTCTGGAGAGTTTTGGCAGCCTGTGCTGCGAGTGGAAGCTCCTTGATGTCCTGGTGTTTCTCTGCAGGGGGGGAGAGGGCAGAGGAAAGAGCTCTGTTACTAGTTTTCAGCTTTTTTTAAGGGTTTTTTTCTTTTCTCAAGAGTACATGTAGCATCACTTGGGTAGCTCTTTCTGGGCAGGGTAACGGTGTTCCCCAGAAAATACAGATGAGGAGGCTGGAGGGAGCGTTGGGCTGGACCTTGGGCTGTCAGTGCAGGAGCAGGGTGAGGAGCCACAAACCCTGCCTCGTGGTTCTGCTGTCCCCTCTCTGATATTGGTGTTTGTTGGTGCTCTCCAGAAGTTCTTGGGAGACTAAAAAGAACCTTTGGGAAAGCACTGAGTACCCCTTCAGGCACTCAGTAGTTAAATACCAGGTGTAGCATCTGAAAAGCTGAGGGTGTCTATATTATTATTATTTTTTTCCCCTTTTAGACTTTGACTTCAGTGTGCCAGGGTCAATGAAACTTCACAACCTTATTTCTAAACTGAAGAAATGGATCAAAATCCTGGAAGCAAAAACTAAACAGCTTCCCAAGTTCTTCCTCATAGAGGAAAAGTGCCGCTTCCTGAGTAACTTTTCAGCTCAAACTGCAGAAGTAGAGATACCTGGAGAGTTCCTTATGCCGAAGCCAACGCATTACTACATCAAGATAGCAAGGTAACCGAAACCTACCCTTCCATGGCTGTAGCTGTGACAGCAAAGGAGAAAATGAAAACCTCTCTCCATCCACTCTGCAAAAGTAGATGTCTTGAGCATTTCATGTATTTAAGTTACATACATAGAGCCATAATTTGGTGTAACACCTTGATTTTTTTATTTCACCCTCCTCTGGTGGTGTTACATTGCTCACTAAGAACTGTCCTCTTACATGAAGAGTGCATTTGGTTTCACTGTTGGTAGAAGTTGAGATTAGTTCTTCTATTATAGTCAACAGAGGAACCGATCTTCAAAATAGTGATAGAGATCTGGTCTAATGATTAAGTTTGCTCAAGAAGTGTGTTTTCTTAAAAATAAGTAGACAAAACCAAAGAGAAGAGTGGACCATGGAGTAGGTGGGTGATGGGAGTGCAGCTGGTAGTGCTGGTGCACTGCTTCACTTCTTGGGGAGGGGGTTTTGTTTGCTTAGTTGTGTTTTATTCTCACCATGATCTAATACTGAAGGTGCTTTTCCTGCCCCTTTCTTCCCAACAGGTTTATGCCCAGGGTGGAGATAGTTCAGAAGCACAACACTGCAGCCCGGAGGCTCTACATCCGAGGGCACAACGGGAAGATCTACCCCTACCTGGTGATGAACGACGCGTGTCTGACCGAGTCCCGGCGGGAGGAGCGGGTCCTGCAGCTGCTCCGCCTCCTGAACCCCTGCTTGGAGAAGAGGAAGGAAACCACAAAAAGACATTTGTTTTTCACAGGTACTGAAAAGAGAGATTTTACATTATTTTCAAACATACATTATACTCAAAGGTTGTAATTGCTAAAGTTTTTGGCAGCCACTAATCCCTGATGCTGCACGTTTTGAATATCCAGAAGGTAAATTCAGACCTGTGGAGGTGAGGAGGCTGTCCTGGCACCGTGGCACCCCTCGGAAGCAGTAAAGTTGATTTCATGTGATCTGGGGTGTTTTTAGAGGAGCTGGCACACGTCATTTGTGGCATGAAGTTGAGCTGTGACTAACATCCATAGGCAGACCCGAGCCCCTTGGGGCCGTTGGGAATGGATCCGTGTGCTTCCCAACGAGCATGTAGAGGCAGCTGGAGAGGGACAGAATCAGAGGTTTTCTCCTCAAGCTGCAATATGGGAATATGGAATTTCTTTTACCCCTTCCACGTAACAGGAAAGAATTTGTAGAGCTGTGAATGTGATCTGTAGTGTCTGAGTTCTGCGATACAAGAACATACCTGCATAATTTTTGCAGTGACTTTCCATATCCATGGAGATGTTGCCTTTCAGGAGTATGTGCGGACTGGTTAGTCGTTGCCAAATAAAATCCATTCATAATCCAGAAACTGGATGTGGGACCTGTTGAGCACAGTCCTGTCAGCCTGTAAAAGGTGGTTCAGAGAGTGCACTTTGCCAACAGCAGCACCTGGCGCTGCTTGAACATTACCCAATTAACAGACAGAATGGTAGGGAGACCCTAACGAGGGGAGTTAAGGAGGGTTCCCATGTTTCATGTGAATAAATGGCCAAAATACTCAGATAATAAAACAGTCACATGTTTAGACATTTCAAACCAGGAGCAGGGAGCAGAGGCTGAGCACACAGCCTTAATTCTTCCTCTTTCCTTGTGTGTCTTGGCTTCTCCATGTGTTGATTGTGAATAATTCATTCATGAAATGAGAAACAGAGACCGTCGGAGTCTCTCCTGGCAACACGTGTGATCTGCTTGTGATTCAAATGCTAACGTAAATGCTGCAAAATAGTTAAAACTCCTGTGTTGCAGAGCGTGAGGCTGCTGGCAGCCCCAGCTGGCAGCTGTGTAGCTGCTTCATGTTCATGTAGAAATAGTTTTCATTTAGAAGATCAACAAATCCCTTCCAAGTTGCTATCAATGAGCTCTGTCCGTTGCATTGGTCAGCTCTGGCAGTCCTTGGGGGGTGAGCAGGGAGGGCACCAGGGGTAAGGGGAGCTGTGGTCAAAGCTGCTGCTTTGCTCTTGTCCTTTTGGAAGTGCTGGGATCTGTTTTTAGGAATGGTTTTATCAGCCCTTCTTTGGGGCTTTCACCTCCTCTGGTGACGTGAAGCTGCTGTGGTGAGCTTGGTGGCCACGTGGGGCCGGTTGCACGGACAGGCCTGGGAAGGTGTGTTTGAGTTTGGGCTTTGGAAAGCCCCAGGTGTTCAAAGTGAAGGAGTTGCTGTAACAAAAGGTGAATTCCGTGTCTGTGGATGTGACACCCATGGGGCAGCACGGAGCCCAAGTCACAGCAGGGCAGCAGGTGAAGCCTTGAGAGAGAGAAACTGGGCCCCTGCTCCAGCAGCACATCCCCTAGATAATGCAGTTATTAAATAGCAGGTTCTGTTTCCAAGAGCTGGTTTTAAACTGTAACATTTCTGGAAATAAGAGAAAAGGCAAAGAACATGAATTTCTGTGCTGGCAGGGGTGAATGGAAGGAGACCAGAGGAAATAGCTCATTAATGCCCCTTCTTTGCAGAGTGCATTCGCTTCTTTAAGATTGAAGAAATTACATTGAACAATTTAAAGGCGTTTAAACAACTTTTCCCCACATTTCTGAGCTTTCTTATTACAGTTCTGAGGGCAGTGATGGGAGCAGGTTTGGGGGTGACAGGAGGTTACCTTACTGAGTATTTTGCTGGGTCTTCCCTACGTTATTTTCACATGGTGTCATTTAAGCATCTGCTCCTCGGCTACGTTCAGATTTTCTTCCTCCAGTTTTCCTGAGTCACTTGAAATACCCTGGTGAGTTCAGTAGTTTTGTTCTCCAGGGTCATGGTTATTGACATAACGCCAGCGTGCTGTAATCAGACACTATCAACACCTCTGGGTCTGAACCAAATGTCACCTCTTGCCTGCAGATAAGGAAAAGGGGGAAGAATTACGAGTGCTCAGTTGTTGAGATATTTCTGTTTAGATGGAACAATCTGCTTTCGTGCTTGCTTTCTTTTTAACTGATCCTGTGAATTAGGAGTGTAGCTATAAACATTTTCTCTGGCTGCCCTTCAGCTGATTGATGGCAGTGGTGTTTTAGGGGCTGATGCTCGTGTGCTGATTCTTCCCTTAGTCCCTGGGTTATGGATTAACTGTTCTGTTTTGCTCTCTCCGCCACCCATCTCCCCCCTCCCCCCTGCCCAAATGACCCCTAGTGCCCCGGGTGGTGGCAGTGTCTCCCCAGATGCGTTTGGTTGAAGACAACCCCTCTTCCCTTTCCCTGGTGGAGATCTACAAGCAGCGCTGTGCCAAGAAGGGCATCGAGCACGACAACCCCATCTCTCGCTACTACGACCGACTGGCCACCGTCCAGGCTCGGGGCACCCAGGCCAGCCACCAGGTACCACAGCAGGGGCTGTTCTTGCTGACCCCACTGTGTCCTGTCCCCCCCCAACTGCTCACCCCCATCACTCAGACACATGTGGCAGAGCTGGGGGTGTGATTGTTGGGGGTTTATTTGGTTTTTGCTACGTGTGTTCTTGGGAACTCCTGCAGCTCTTTGCTGTTTGAGAATAGCTTGGGAAGCTTCAGAAAAGCTGTTTGTGTTACTGCAGGTTGGTTTGGGTAACTGCAAACAGACATGGTGCTGATTGCTTTTTGGCCCTTTCATATAGTGCTTTGTGAATAATTAATTGATAACATGGGAAACAGCATTCCTAATTTACATAAGCAGTTCCAGCACATTATGTGATGCAGCCTTCCCTGTGGCCTTCCCATGTTCTCCTAAAGTCACCGCTGGAGTCATTTCATCTGTGTCAGACAGAAACAGCCCAGTGATCCCACCCTGACAAAGGAGAGCTCTCAGACAGGACAGAGCCCCCTCTTTCCACAGCCTCCATCAAGCAGCCACTCCTGAGAAATAAGGTGGTTTTATGGCTTTTATCTTCAGCTTAATGCAGATTTTTCCATAAAATGCCAGTCCCGTTTCAGATCTAGCTGTTAGAAAATGCACAGTATGTGTGTCACAGATACCCCCTTTTCAGGCTGTCTTTGGTACAAAACAAACTGAGGTGTTGTGTCCCATCTGCTGTGACTTTGAGAGTTGTTTCCCCTTGTCCCGTGCAGGTCCTGCGGGACATCCTGAAGGAGGTGCAGAGCAACATGGTTCCTCGCAGCATGCTGAAGGAGTGGGCCCTGCACACCTTCCCCAACGCCACCGACTACTGGACCTTCCGCAAGATGTTCACCATCCAGCTGGCGCTCATCGGCTTCGCGGAGTTCATCTTTCACCTCAACAGGCTCAACCCCGAGATGCTGCAGATCGCCCAGGTGGGCTCTGGCTTGGGCTGGGGGCTGTGGTGGGTGATCACCAGGCAGCTGGGGCTGTGCTTTCGCAGTGAGTCAGGCCAGCAGTGCCACACGTGTTGTCAGCAGCTCGGTTCAGGGGGCTTTTCCTTTCTATGTCATTGCACATGGTGTAGGGAGAGATTGAAACCCCAGTCCCCATGGGCATCAGCTCTGCCTCCTGTGCTGGGAATTGAGAACTTGGCCTGTAAAGGCGTTTGTAGATAGTGGAACTGCTCGTGCGAACGACTGATAATTCTCTTTTTACTCCCTCTTCAGGTATATAGCTTTGAGTTTAGCTCTGTGTCAGACAGGTTTAAAGAAAATTAAGAAAAGGAAGCTCTGAATTGTAAAGGGGAACAGCCTTGTTCAAATACAGTTCTCTTCTCAGCATTGCCATCGTGTCAACCTGCAGCTCCTGTTGACAGTGATTATTCTGTTTTAACTCAATATATAAAATGAGGTTTGCCACCTTAGCAGGGCAGAGGTGGGATATATTGAAGTCTTAGTGCTGTTTTACTGTGCAGAGGGCTGTGCTCTGCAGAGCAATCCAGCTTCATTAATGCCTGTGCTAAGTGTTGGGATGCGTCCCCGAGGGGCCGGTGCACGGGGAGCACAGAGGTCTCTGTCTGTGGGGCTCCTGGTACAATCCTGTGGGTTTAGGAAGGGGGTTTGGATTTGTGTTTTGGGAAAAACACATACCTGACTCTGGGTGTGCCCTTAACTTCAACTTTTTTGCTCAAAAACTGTTTGAAAGAGTGGAAAGCTACTGCAGTGCTGCTTGTACTCAATTTAACCCCAAGATATTTTTGTTTCATTAATGAAATCCCTTCTTTTGATTGTTTTTGTGCATCTTGCTGGCACATCCAGGACACGGGCAAGCTGAACGTGGCGTACTTTCGCTTTGACATCAACGATGCCACCGGGGATCTGGACGCCAACCGCCCGGTTCCCTTCCGGCTGACACCCAACATCTCGGAATTCCTCACCACCATCGGGGTGTCCGGCCCCCTCACCGCATCCATGATCGCCGTCGCTCGCTGCTTCGCCCAGCCAAACTTCAAGGTCTGTAACCCTGGGCAGGTTGTTTGGGGCGTGCTGTGTTTGGCAGTGTATGAACCCAACAGCATCTTCTTGGTCAGGGGAGAAACTGAGCTGACCCTGTTTGGTTCTGAGCCTGACCCTCAGGTCATCGCAAAGGCCAGCTGGAACGTTGGCAGTTTGCCTCTCTGGAGACCATAGGAGGAAGAGAGGTGTCATCCTGCCCTTAATTTGTCTTTTTTGGACAAACCTGTTGATTCAAGCTGATTGTTTCAGTGCTGTAGCCTCACAGATCCTCCCAAACTGCAGCAGTGGTAAACAGCAAAATGAACAATGCAGCATGATTTAGAATCGTTGTAATAATGTGTGACTAGAAATGTGCCTTGGCCCTTTGTTAGTGGCAGAGAATGCTAAGGATACGCTGTTCTTTGATGGATTCCAGCTCTTAGCAGGGTGTAGTTTTCTAAAGAAATAGTCTAACTTCCTTTTAAATTCTAATGCTTCCCCAAAATGAGGCATCTTGCTCTTAGACAAGCAATTTGCACCAGGAAGATGCTGCACAGAACGTCCCGTAACCACGGCGTGAGCTGGTTACCTTATAAAAGCCAGAATATATCCTGAAGTGGTGTTTTTCTTTGTCTGTAATGCAGAGAGCTGTGCTAGAATAGCTTTTAATAATTCATCATCTTACCTACAAGCCACGTCTGTGTGGGCAGACACAGTTGTTGGGCAGTCCTGGAAGAGCTGCACCCCATGATCTTCCTGGGGCCCTTGCAGCTTGAGGGGTTCTGTGACCTCTTGAGGATCAGGGCACCGTGGCGATTGTTGCTTTACATCCTTCATCTTCTGGGCTCCAGAGGAATGCCTTTATCATTTTCTGAATCTATTTATCTTTTTTACAAACATCCACAGAACACAGGTGTTTGTATCTGTTGGCCTCATGTCCCTATGAGCTCAGTGGTGGTGCAAACCCCCAGGTTTCGAAGCGCTCTGATCCTTGCACGGGGCTTCTCTGGGATGGGAGCTGTGCCTGTGTGTGTGTGTAAGCGTCTTATATACTCGATGGGATTTGTCATTCCCGTAGTAGTCACTGTGTTGTGTTTTCATAATGAAAGCTTTTTATGAGAAGAAACTTCTGGAGAGGAAATGGTGAGGACAGTTGGGAGAAACACTCATCTCAGTTGTTGATGGCCCATCCCTGGAAGTGTTTAAGGCCAGGTTGGATGGGGCTTGGAGCAACCTGCTCTAGGGAGAGGTGTCCCTGCCCAGGGCAGGGGGTTGGAACTTGATGATCTCTGAGGTCCCTTCCAACTCCAACCATTCTATGATTCTATGATCTTCAGAAGAGTTGACTGCGATGTGGGACCAAAAGCATCAACATGACGTTGACTTAAATCTCTCTACAATTCTGTAACTCCTGGTGGTTTTTGGCTGAAACCTAAGTCTGGCTTTTGTCCTTCCCGTAGGTGGATGGCATCCTAAAGACTGTGCTGCGGGATGAGATCATTGCCTGGCACAAGAAGACGCAGGAGGACACTTCGTCGCCGCTGTCGGCCGCGGGGCAGCCCGAGAACATGGACAGCCAGCAGCTGGTGTCCCTGGTGCAGAAGGCAGTCACTGCCATCATGACACGGCTGCACAACCTGGCCCAGTTCGAGGGGGGCGAGAGCAAAGTCAACACCCTGGTGGCAGCTGCCAACAGCCTGGACAACCTCTGCCGCATGGACCCCGCCTGGCACCCCTGGCTCTAGCGCGACGTCCCCGGCGGTCCTGCTGCTCCGCGTGCTGTGAGCCGTACCTCCCCTTCAGGAAATGTGAACAAAGCTCTGCAGAGCGTGGCTGACCTGCCACCACAGCTTGTCACTCTGGGTTTTAATGGTGTTTACAGTAACGACGATTTTACTGTTTGAAATTTTATGAGGGGACGTTTCTTCCTGTGTAACAGAGGTTGTTCAGTAGCCAACAACAGCTTTCCCAGACAGCAGACGGTGGCCAGAGGAAACTTAATGTACAGAGAAATCTTATTTTATGATGAGGACTGTAAAAGCAGCACTCTTAGATTTAGGATCTGCCATCCCTAATAACCTGCAGTATATAATTTTTTTATACAATAGGAATTAGTGGAAAAAGACAAAAAGGCGGCAGTATTTCCAGTGACTGACTTGTACTTTGTGAAACTTTACCTGATCACTGTCCCTTCGTTATACCAGGCTGAAGGCACAAATGAATACTCTTCCTCGAACGTGGCTTCAGATTTCCATGAGCAGAGTTGGTTTGTACAGAGGATTTTGTACCAAATGTACAGAGGCAGGTTTGTCAGGCGCTGGGAAACAGGGGTCAGGCTGTGCTGGCTCCTTGGCACAGCAGCTGTGTACATACCGTGTAAAGCAGGGGTCCTTGCTTTAGCTGCAGGTAGTGTTTGGGGGGGAGTTTATAAAAAGGATGGAAAAGTCATCCTTTGATACATGTATTTGGTTGTAATAGATGAAAAAAGTCAACTCTTACAAAGTTTTTTCTCTTTTTTTAATGTTTAGAGTTACAGTAGCTTCTTTACAATGAATCCTTTTCTTTGTAATTTAAGAAAAGATCAGTTTCATGTTCCACTCGTCTTTCGCTTGTGTTTAGCATTTTTATAAAAGTTCAGTGTTGAGAAAATTAAATTTGTACAGAGTGATTTTTTTCAAAATAAATATTTTGTAAAACGTTCTACGATACTCATTTGATTTAGAATATTTTTAATACAGTGCTGTGGACTAACCAGAAGAGACCCCAAAGCAGGTGAACGTTTACTAAGTGCGGGCAGGCTGGCTGCTGAAGGGGGTGTGTGCTGTGGAGCCAGAGCAGTGCTGCTCTCCTGCAGAGCCTTGGAGCTGTTTGCAGGGAGCTGCAAAGAGGAGGGGTGTGTACAGCAGGAATTCCTCCATGCAGCGTGCAGCCCTTCTCCTGGCCAGTCGATCCAGTCTGTCTTTAAACAGAGCAGTCTATGTTGTGCCTGCGAAAAATTCAGCTTGTGAGCAGTTGTTCAGAGGTCAAGCTGATATCTGCAGGGGAGCCCTGCCAGCTCTGTTCCCGCTGTGCCCGCAGACACGAAGATGTGGTTGATTCTCCACTGCCATCACAGACCAGGGGCTGGGCTCTGTCTTTTTAATTCTTTCAATTTTAAAATTTTGATAAGCAGTCAACAGGCTCTTCAGAGGTCTCGGAATAACACGAGGCACAATCCCAGTTAATCCCCATCACTCAGTAGTGCTGGCTTTGAGACGAGGGGAGTTTCTCCATGCCCACCTGGTGCCTGTCCCTGGGTGGGCGAGCTCCAGTCACACATGGAGGTCTGACTCTGGGTGACCAAGGCCTGTGGTAGGTACAGACACAAAGTTACGTGTGCTTTCCATGGCTCTTTCAGGCAGAAAGACCCATCCCTTTCATTTTTGCAGCCGTTGGCAGAACCAGTCTGTGGGTACGGACCCGAGTGTGGGCATCATGGTGGGGGATGTGGTCCTCATGTGACAGCTCTGCTGACACCGGGACAGCTGGAATGGAGGCTCCTGGGCAGAAGGTGTATGTATGTATGTACAAGAATATGTAGTATATAGAAACACACACAAACTCAAAATTGTTTAGTTAAGTCAATGAATTTAATCCCATTTAAGGCTCAGGATTAGCCAGGTTTTGGCTGTGTGCTTGGCTGGGAGGCACCACTTCAGCATCTCAGCCCTCGGGCACCACTGCTCTGCTCCATCCTCAATACCTTCCAGGTGGGGTGTTCCCCGTGCTGTACTGGGCTTGAACCCTCGGTGGTTAGTACAGAATATGTCATATTTTTAGGGAAAAAGCCTGGAAAATGAATGAATGCTCCATTTTCGTTGTAAAATACAACACAATATTGAGGAACAGTGATAAATTTAGCTTACTCTGTGTAGGAGTTGTAGTAATCTAATACTAGAAGTTTTGGAATAAAAAGTGAATTGGAACTGCATTATATGTTCCTCTGGAATTATTTCACTTTGAGGATTTCCCATGCAAGTTTCTTTTCAGTTCTTTCCCAGGCGAGATGGCGCAGAGCTTTTCCCAGGTGAAACCACTGCCGCCTTCCCTGCTGTGGTTTGAGAAGAGAGAATGGATTGAGTCATGCTGAGCAGCAGCACGCACAAGCGGAAGCTCAGATACATGAATGGTAAGGACTATATCAGGATTTGGAAAACAAACATATCTTTTTTTGGCAAAGACTTGCTTCCTTATGGAAATCACGCTGGCAAGGAGAATCTGAACTTTCTTCTTATAAAACATAAGGCTGCCTGCATGTGTCACAACACGTTCTATTTGCAGTCATTCACAACTCGGCGCTTTCATGGTTTGGAGGCAATTTTTGGCTTCCTTTTATTGAAGATGGGAACATTTGTAGCTGTGAAATCCAGCACTCTGCTGAACCAGAGGAGCTGCGGGATCTTTTCCTTAGTCATTGGCATGTCTTAGATGTGTCCAACCAGGAAGAGATGACAGCACTCCCTTAAAGGAAATGATCAGGTAATTCAGCTTCTTTGTGACAGAAATCATAATGGAAAAATGAGAATGTGAGTTGATAGAGATGGGCTTTGTTATTTTCAGGCTTGTGACATCTCTCTTGTTTAGTCAAATATACTCCTGAAAGAAAACTTGAGGTGTGAGGAAGCAGAGCTAATAGGGAGAAGAGAGTTATTTTAGTGAGGCCCCCCAAAGGTGTTCATGTGCAGATGCAAATACTTGGTTCTCTTCCTTCAGGAGTATGTGCTGTGGATGTACCTTCCTTTGTGAGGAGCTTACACAGTCACAGCCCAGCGTGTTACCACCGGCTCTACGGAGGTAAATCCTGAAAGCTGTTAGTGATAGGCGCGTGTTCTTCACAGTCTGGAGAATCTTCTGATATACCTTGTGTGATCAGGAGCTGCCTGTGAGCAGGTGAGTGTCTGACAGTACAGGATGAAGTTCCTGATTAGCTTCAGGAACACGTGGCATGTATCTTGCCTGCATTTAATTTTTTACGATTGTAGATGAGGGTTCCCTCTGCCTCATTAGTTCAGATGTATGCTCAATATGCATCTTGCTGAGCAGACACTTGAAAGTGAAATACATTAATTGTCAATTCACTCTAAGTATTCCCTTTAAGGTTTCTTCCTCCAGATTAGATGTTACACAAAAAAAGCCCCTGTTATTACTTTGTAATATCAAACGCTTGAGAATTGAGAGAGATCAAATTTAAATTGTCTCTGAAATGGCATGCATGGGCTTTATGCCGTTCTTAAAATTCCTTTGGTTGTGTTTCTGGATTTTTTTCCCCTGTGGTGCCAGGCACATTGTAAGTGTGTGAGATGCAGAGACACGGTGGGCAGAGGTGTGCACTCACCTGTGCTGGAGCCAGGGGGGCTTTACGGTGGGTCGCTCGGAAATGTTAGTTACTAAGAAATAGATTTGGCATGAAAAAATAGAGCTGTAGATTTCACATGGAGAATAACTAGTTGTCAGGTTTCTCAAATTATACTGTTATTACTTCAGTCTTCTGATTTTTGTGACCGCGTTTGGTTCCATCTTTATTAGATGACACTGCTGCAATTTAACTATTTATTATTACAGCCTGCTCTCGAAGTGGATTATCAGAATTCATTTGCTTAAGTGAATCGTTCTCCAAAGCAAATTCATGTAACATTAGTGGGGTGTCTGAGTCCACCCTCCGGAACCGGTGTGCCGCCTTCCTCTCCCGTAATTGTGCTGTCCCCAAATTGTCAGATACAAAGAGAAGGAGCGAGAGATTAGTTATTAGTGGAAGAAGATGACTCAAAGCGCTTCAGCAGCAGACAATGAAAGCTCTGTTTCATAATGGCAATAGAATAAAGTTGCTTTTAAGGCTCTGATCTGTTTCAAATATGGTGTGCAAAATGCTCCTTTGTGGTGGAGAGACCTATTCAGGGAGAAGAATCCAGGCTGGCAGGAGCTTTTAATCAGCCCGTGGGGCTCAGGAGGGCCCAGCCGGGCTCCATGGCGGCCAAGGGGCCTGCGAGGGCCCGCGTGCCCCTGCACCAGTGGGGCACTCGCGGCTCCATTGCAGGGGCAAGCAGGGCACACAAAAAGTCTGAGAAATTTAACTTGGAATTACACCTCTCGCTTGCGGCCTCTTCATTTGCTCCCAATTAGCGTTGCCTTTCCCTGAGCGTTTCAAGAACAGAGTGGAGGAGACGCCATTTCTGTGTCAGCCATGTTGCGTCCCCTCAGCCTTCACGCTGCTCTCATCTCTGTTAATAATCTAACGCTTTATGCTAAGAAATCTCTTATTTCTTCCAGTTTACCCCACAGCCAAGCCCACTGCTGGGGGCCATCCCTGGGGAGCCTCGAGATCCTGTGGGGGGAGCAGTGAGGGGAGCCTGAACGGCTCCATGAGGGGCTGAGGGGGATCCATGGCGGACAGCGGGGAGCTTGAGGTGAGGAATGGGAGAGAGGAGCCGGACTGGAGCTGGGGCAAACTCAGAGAAAGCTGCTTCCCCAAGGGCTTGTTTCATTGTTTAGATTTTCCCTGTCAATAGCTGAGTCGGTAACTGAAGGTTTATGTTAATAGCAGTAACTGAAACTGAGTGAAATTCCCCAGGCCAGACACACAGCCGGGTCCATGTTCTCGGCTGCAATACCTCTACTGGTTGGAGCTTCTGTACCCAGGGCTTCCACGACGCTGTTAAAGGGAGATTTTGGTGCTGCAAAACGCAGTCGCTATTTTAATTTTTTTATTAGGTGATGCTTTTCCCTCTTGACTCCCCTGAGGCACTACCTGTGGTTACTGTGGTCTTGGAAGATCTAGGAGGGCAGAAGATGCTTATTTCTTCTTGTGTTGAACAATGCAAACCCCTTCAGCACAGTGTACAAACACACAGCTTGCTGTTTAAGTGGTGCTGGTTGGATTTCTTGAAAGAAGACTCTTAACTGTCCCAGAAATGGGCTGTCTAATAGAAGCCCTTTTCCAACCCACCTGATTCTTGTGCTTCTGAGCGTGGTAGAGTCATTTATTGTATTTAGAAGTGATACTGACTTTGGATTTTAAAATTTGTGTGCCCTGCGCAGGCCTCACTTGCTGCCTGCAGCCTGATTGTATTTTTTGAGGAAAGGATATTTATCCAGGCTCTTGGATGCTGTCAGAATTGTACCTTAATCCATCAGCCACTGCTTACCCTCAGCCCAGCTCCATGAACCGTTACGTACCAGCTATATTACAGAAGCTTTCTCAGTCTGTTATCTGGGAGAGGACAGAGACCTTTGCAGGCTCTTTGTTTCTCTTGATACTAACACATTAATTATTGTCTCTCTCTGCTCCTTGCTGCTGTTCGTAAGAAGCTGGCATTAAAGAACCTATTCTGCTTATTCAGCAAGAGTTCTCATCAGCAGCAATTCATAAACCACTTTGCAGTGGGTCAGTATTGCTTAACCATCCCTTGAAGCAATGCAAGCAGCACAGAACTTTTAATTGAGGTCTAGTGGTGTCACTGAAGTGTTGTTTCATTGTGTAATAGCTGTTCCCATTCCTTTCTGTTATAAAAAATATAGCAATTATCAAGTAGGGAAAGATGCCATGTTAAAATTCTGTAAATTAAGTGGCTGCACTATTGTAAAGGCTATTTCTTAACATCTCATGCAATGAACTGTGCTATCCCTAATTTTATTTTTACTTTTTTTCCAGCTTGAGCAACAGAAAAGACTATGCTGCCTTTGTGAGGTCCTGTAGAGGATGGGGGCCAGGACTTGAGGATTTCTTATCTAACTCTGCGAGTGATGCACGCTCTCCAGCATGAGGTAAGTGTGTGCGTGGTGGGGGGAAGATTTGGTGCTTTGGGGGAGGTGGTTGTGTGTGCTGTGAAACATATTTGCTTTGTAGCTTGTGGATGAAAAATGCTGCTCTCAGTTGAAATAATCTTATCTTTCTTGTAAAGCATAATGCAATCTGGGTGGTCCAAACTCAGTTTGGTTGGGATTCAGTGACTTTTCAGTCCACTTTTGTGGGACATGTCCAAAATTCAGTGATCTCCCATAGCTCCTTTGCCCTCTTCTCCTTTTAATGCACATTCTTGGCAACGTCTGACAGAGACTGGAGGTATGGACATGCACAGATACATAGGAGATGGCAGGATCACAGTAAAACAAGTAAGTGCGGTCAGATGAATTTGCCTTGCAGGCTGTGTCTGGTTTCCAGATGTGTAGCTGGGGGCATCCTCTGTGAGAAGCATTGCTCTTGCTTTAGCCTTTGGAAATTTCTGCCGAGAAAATAGTATTTTTTCAGCATTGCACATAAACTCTTGGTGGAAGTGTTGAGTGGGTGTATGGGATTCTGGCTTTCTAGAAAGCAGTTGCTGCCTGTTGCTGGGTGTGGTTTGTAGCTGCAGTGGCTTTCTCTGTAGAAAATGCATGCAGAAATCCACAAGTGATACCTTGGTAAAGGATTTAACTGCTCTTTATGGAAATAGCTCATCTTTAGTGCGCTCTCAACTTGAGTTTGGATGTTGCCCAGAACCAAGACTCTTGGCTAAGGGACCACACCTTCCTCCTGTGGTGGCACTTCCAGTTCAAGCTGGCCCATTCTGGGTGTCCACTGGCACAGCGTTTCACTGGCACATGCAGTCCCACAGCCCTGCTGCAGAATTCTGGGGCGTCCAGATGAACTAGGCTAGTTTGAGAGGAGCTAGTCTGACAACAGGTAACTTAAACCAGCCCTGTTCCAAAGATGCAGTCTCAATTGGTGAGCATAACTGTAGATACGAAATGGAAAACCTTCAAGACATTATATATTCCTCATGAGAGGTGCTTTTTGTGATGGATGTGATGCTGTAGAGCTCCGGGGTGGTTTTTTGGTACAGACAGGAATTCTGTGTGCAGCTCTCCAGTCAGGCTGTTACTCACCCAGGGAAAGTTTTCTAGTAAGGCCAGGTGAGCTTTCATTCGGATGTATTTTTGAGGAGTCACGTGTACTATGTGATTCACTAGTTCTTTTCTGTGACCTGAATGAAGTCCTTAAAATGCTGCCTTGCTGTAGTAATACGAGGACACCCAGCTGCAGCTGGTGTGCTCTTGCAAATCCACCCAGGATGAGGTCCCCGCTTTGGTAACTGTTTTTAACCAAGGAGGTACCTTCTTTATGAAATACGTTCATCCATTCATGCAGCAGTTGTTCTTCAGTGAGGCTGATTTAGTGTCTGTTTAACTCAATGTCTAAACCCCTGCTTCTTAACTGAAAGTTTTATTCTAGAAAAATTTTGCTAACTTTTTAGGCTGTTGTTGAATAAGACCGGGTGCTTGGTTAGACCGTGTTTGTGTGGTTCTTGATATTTATTGCAACATCATAAGCAATGTTTGAGAAGAGGATTTTCACCAGTTTTCCATCCTGTCTTTGTAAAATAGAAGAATCACAGATTCCAGACTTAATTCTCTTAGTTGGGAGGTTTTTCTCTCTCTATTTGTAGATCTGGTTAACAATCATATTCCTGCTTTGCCTGAATCCATGGTAAGAGCTGCACAGTTAGAGTTGTGTGATTCACCCCTATACATGCTTTTAATCTTATTCCAACGTAGCAGAGCTAAATGCTGTCGGTGGGAGCAGCAGGTTACAGAGCATGAATCAGTGACATAAATGTGCAAATGGACCTGCCACCAGTGGTGGAGCTGAAATATTACGGCATGATTGCTCTTAGGGCTGTGCAGTATCTGTCCCCCCATCTCTAATAGGTGGCTGTTCATGAATCAAACACAATTTCAGTCAAGAAGCAGCGTGCCAGTGGGAGGAAGTGGATGAACGTAAATTACATAATTATTATTCCACTTGCTTTTATGCGTTTAATCACAAAAGAGCAGAAGCCTGAAGATACAAAATAAACCTTAAAGGCATCGTAATCCTAAACAGCAGCAGCAACACACTAACACGTGCCCTGTAAAATACAAAAAGATTAATAAAAGAGTGATTGGGACACTTCTTAATTTATTTTCCTCCTTTATGGTTGTTAGGCAATAATACTAAGTTAGCTTGCCATAATTGTTTACCCTAAGTCAACAATGCTCAAGGACAAGGCTGTGGAGAACTGGAAAGTTACTGGGAAAAGGAGACACGTGGATGTACCTCTTCTTATTAGGGGTTTAAAACAAGGGGGAAAATTTAGTCTGTATTTTCTGAGGGGAGCTGTCACTGATAGATATGACCTGATGCCCTGATGTCTGCCTGAGTTTGCGAAGAGCCTGAAACAATTGGTCAGAGGTGATACGGGCTTCATCTGCTGTAACTGGTTGCTATTACCAAGGGCAGTCATGGATTTCTTTAGGTGTTGGCACTGGAAACTGTGTCCCTGTTCATCAAAGAGGAGCAAAAGTCAGGCAGTCAATCCTCGTCACCACAGACAGTTTATCCAGGCTGTAGATCTTGCCGTCAGCACAGACCCATGAGTGTAATGGGTGCAGCTGTAACGGAGGTGTCTGTGGTACATGGGACAGGTTGGAAAGCTCTAGGGGCAGAACTGATGGTTTAAAAGTGAAGGAGAACTTAATCAGGATGGATTATAATAATCTAGTTCAATTAATTGAGATCTAAACCGGGCAGGCGCCTGATCATCTCCTGAGCAAATACTGGCAGGATTTAGGGAGTGATGAGTTGAGTTTGTCCTTCAGAATTACCTCTTGGCATCTGTGTGCTGTGTTTGCAGTGTGGCTCCTGGAGAACTTCTGTTGATTAGCTGCCCCTCATTAATTACAGTGATGTGGTTCTGAAGTCTCATGTTTATTCTTGATTTGTTTCAGCCTATTTTATTAGAAGGGCTGTTGGGCCCCTTAAAACAAACTTTAATGTCTAATGTCTGTGTCTGATTTCTTTCTTTCTTGGGTTTGCACCCCAAACCTGTTGTCCTTTTCCAAAGTTTGGAAAACATCTCAAATCACAGCCCTGGTGGCTGTAAGAAGCTTATTTAAGTTCTACGTTGTTTGTATTGCAATGTGGTATAGCAGTTTATTTCCATTTACTTTTCTTTAAATAAGAAACAACAAGAGGTTGTGGATCCAATTTTATTTTTTGTGTAAGCACTAGTTATACGTTGATTTTTGCATTATCAGTCCCTTGTGTTGTCTCAAATAGATATATTTAAGTGTAGAGCTTAAGCTCGTGGTAAAAGAACTGTCATTTTCTGTACTAAGGCACTGCCCAGCACAGGGGTTTCATTCCTCCCTGCTCTGTACTATCCCGATATGAACACTAAAGCTGGGATGCATTTTCCTTAGAAATCCAGAGGGGCTTCTTAGTAATAATTTTTTGTCGCTGTCATTAAAAATGTAATATTTTAAGTCTGTTTTTCCATCCTACAAGCTATAAATCATAGCTGTTTACAGATCTGTATAGAATCCTGTGGACTAATGATTTGAAAGTGCCATCACATGAAAACAATGGTGTCGCACAACAGTTGAGTCCCGTAGGAAATTACACAGCTATCTCAGCACTCAGGAGGCTTAAAACTGTCAGTGCTTGGTAAGGATGAGTAATAGCAATCCTAGGTGTTCTCAGCCTTGGGTTTTAAAATTGTTTTCAACTCTCAATGCAAATGTCCCTTTCAAGGTGAGAAATGTCACACCAGAAAGGCTGAAAAGTTTCCAGGCAATTACACTGGTGAATAAGTGTGTATGGATTCTTGATAACTTCTAAATAAGCTATTTTTAAATAAGTAATAATAGTGAAAAAGACAAGAGCCTCTCGTAATTTATATATGGGTTGACTGGACTGGAGAAAATGAGGTATTGAATAAATCTGTAAGGCTATTTACTGATTGTTGGAATCTATAAATGGGTTATTTATCAGGTTTCTGCTAAGCCCATCGCTACGGATCCGGCTCTGCAAAGGCCATGGGGCACGATGTACTGACACGATCTAATCTCAGTCAGTGACATCCAAAGCTGCAGGGCTGATTTGAAATTGCAAACTGCTGTAAGAAGCAGTGGAACATCCACAGATTATCCCCTCTTAATTTGAGAGAACATACAAGCAGCAAACGAGAGCGTGTATCAGCAGCGACTCTGACTTCGCTGCCGTCTCACCTGCAGCTCTCTGTGCTGTAGACAACGTGAGATCTTACACAGGAATGTTTTTCATGTTCATATTGTGGCAGGAATTTGGCGACCTGTTCAACTGATGCAAAAAGCCTGCTATTGTCATCTTCTGGCAGTTTTAGGAGATGGAGAGAGAGACAGAAAAGAGGATTATTACAACTGTTAATTGCTACTGAGCAAAGGAAGGTTGATGTTTCAGAGGAGAGAGAGGAATTGGCTTAATGTATGTTGTGATTTTCTTACTTGTCTGTTTACATATGAAGGGTGTTTGATGGACACCCAAATGGCATCATGTTGGTGTTCAGCACAACTGAGGTAGAATTACCCTGTTGTCCCTGTAACACGACCCCTGTGTGACACTTGGAAGTAAGAAGAATTTGGGTCAGAGATGTTACACAAGTTCTCGGCCGGTTTGTTTCTATGAGGGTGGGATTAGAATTGCCCGGGGTCTGAGGAATGCCTGAGCTTTGTCTTCGGTTGCAAAGTGAGCAACCATTTCAATGCTGGCTCTGCTGCTGAACTCTGACTAGGGTTGGATTTATCTTCATCTCTCTGGTTATTGCCCCCAGTCTTTCTCTTTCCAGTCCTCCATTCTTGGTCTGTTGTTGCACAGAGGAGGTCAGAGGAATCTGAGGGTGGGATCCCCTCTGTGGTGGCTCAGCTCCTCTGCCATTCTCACCTGTGATGCTCTGAGACCAGCTCAGCCTCCCAGAATGTGCCAGCTCCTGGGAACGTGTCAGGGGGCTGTGAAACGGCTCAGCTAAACCTCCACGTCCTCCCTGTACCTTTGTGTCTCCTTGACTGTGAAGTAGAGCATTCAGGGGGTGTTGGGAATGCTGAATGACTTCGGCTTCAGAGCAGCGTGGCATCCCAAGGTGGGACCTGCACTCCCAAGGACGGGGAGGGCTAAATGCAGTGTCCTCTTCTGGTCCACGGGGCTTATCACCCACTGCAGAGGGGCTTGGGGCTGCTTTGGGCATCCCTAAGTGCATGAGAAAGTAAACACGCTGCCTTGGAACTATTATTTGTAGGCACTTTTGAGAAATGTCTTAAATTCCTGTTTAGCAAATTCCTTGATGCAAAAGAGAACTTTTATTATTCCAGCAATTATTATTTAATGTGAATTTGAATTGGAAATAACCCATTTCCAGAGAAATATGTAAACTTGATTGCAATTCTTTTCCCCATCATTATCCTTAAGGGAAGCAGTGCACAGTGTGCCTGGAGAAGCCTGAAGGCCCTCTCAATAAACTGCGGTGATGTCACGGAGGAAAGGGGGTGTATTTAGATGTGATAAAAATTGCAGAAATAAATCTGTTACCAGTTGGTATCAGGCACAGGTTTGGAGGGTAAATGGGAAGAGTAAATATTTTTCTAACACTGTTAGTTCTCTGAAGCATAGCAGGCGGAAGAGCTGAAAATACGGATTTAAGTCAACTTCTCTTTAGGCAAAAAGAACCAAAGGAGGATTAAAGCAGGTGGAGGAGGGTAACTGGGGGAAAGTAACTCTGTGAATATCTAGTAGACAACCCTCAGGGACAGGAGGATCCACCACTGGTTGTATCTAGTGATTTCTGGAAAGGTGCTTACACACCCAGCTGATGTGGAAGCAGTTCCATTGCTTTTGGGGGGTCAGGAGCGAATGGGGCAGCCCTGTGTGAACACGTTTCCAAGCTTAGAGCCCTCAGACTCTCGTTCCTTGTGCCTGTTCAAAGCAGCCACTGAAGGCAGTGGGAATCTGGGCCCGTTGGGGATTTCATCTGGAGTTCATTTGGAGCAGTCCCAGAGCAGAGCTTGTATTTCCTTTCAGGATGTAAGCCATAAAAAAAAGAAGAAAAAAATGTGGCAGCTGTTTCACCCCTCCACATGGGCTGCTGAAGGCAGAGCACGCTCCCAAGGCTGCTCACCGAGGTGGACATCCAGCAGATCCCAGCTTAGCCTGGAGACACTTACCCTGCTGGTCCTGTGCCCTGGAGCAGCTGGTGGCTTCGGCAGATTGTGGGGTGCCAGGGCCAGTCCAGTTGAAAAGAGTGGATACGCTCTGTCTGGGTATCTCTAGGTTTCTCTGATCTAGTCTTGAAAATTGTAATTATGATTTCAGTTCTGACTCTTACCTCCAAGGATCGGTGACGTTTATAAAGCTGCAAACTGTTTTGATTACAAGTTATCAACAGAGTGAGATTTGTCTTTTCCTTGGAAGCCTCTCTTTTTTGACTGTAAGAAACAAAACAGTTCAGAAATATTTTTTCCCCAAAGGATTAATTTTCCATTATGTATTTGTATACACTTGAAAAACAGTACCTACCGTACAGAGATCCTTCCTTACCTAGCAATTACCTGGAGCCGTGTAGTTGAAAGCCCATTATACACTCCCACTGTGAGGAGATCAACAGCAGGCATCTGTGAAGCAGCCTATTGATACGGACATAATTAGATTTCTATCAGTTTCAGCTGGGTGTAACCATTTCATTATAATTGACCCGGATTAGTTTCTCCATGTCTCCCTCATTAGCAGGTATAACACCTGTGCTAATGGCTTTTGTTTCCATCAGGATGTAATGAGGACTGGCATAGCTGCATATTCTCCCTGTGCACCCAGAACAGAGACAAATACTCCATTTTATTACCACCTGACAGAGACATAATGATTGCTGAGAAACTCATTACCATCAGATTATGCAATGATTTAACTTGAAAACCTTGCCGTGCGCAGCCTGGCAGGGGTAGAGCTCTTGGAAATCCAGGGGTTTCTGTCTGAGCAGTGTGAGGTGAGCCGATGCCCTCCTGCTTGCAGCCTGCTCGCTTGCTTTGCACGTTTCCCACTGATTTTGAGTGTATTTCATTACTGTGCTGTGTAATTAAGGAGTGTCACTGGAAGATGGTTAGAAAAACACAGGTGATAGAACTACAGGTAGTGCAGGAAGCTGGTACAAAAGGCGTATTTCTCCCTCTCTCTCAGCACCCCCTCATTTGCACCCCCTCAGCACTGGTTTCTAGGGGAGGGGTCCCAGTGCCTCCTGGTTGGAGCTGGTGTCAACTTGCTCTTGGTACATACAGACAAAAGCTTTTCAGCTGTAATGTGTGTCTTTGCTCTCTGTGCAGCTTCCCCTGTGCTGAGCTGGACTCCTCAGGGCTCAGTTCAGTGCAGGAACCCAGGAAACCATCCCTGCAGCTGGTTCACCAGTGGAGCACGGGACTCCTCTGGAGTGCAGGAGAACACGGTTCAGTGGGCAAGTGCTGGCCAAAAGTACTGTACCCTCACAAGGGCTCATTAGCTTGAATTAATTGTTTTATTGTTTCTGTGCAGTTTCTGGAGAGAAACATCCATATTGCAAATTACTCACTAATTAACAATCTAGTATAGAGATGAAGATGGAACTGACTCCTGACCTAGCCACAGGGGAGATTTCTAGTGCAGGAATTGTGACCAGACAGACAGACAGACAAGTACCTTGCTCTGGAACCAGTGTTTCCATTTCTCCTTCCAATGTATAGAATTTACAATGTTGAAACATGTTTAAAAGTTCATTCTTTCATAGATGTGTGTGTACATAAATACATGTTTTCATGGGGGGACTGTAGGAGAGTTTTGCCTCAACCCGGCTGGGTTCTCCTTTGAGGTGGCACCCACATTTTACATCATTTCTGGATGGCTGCTTCAGCAATTTTGGTCCCTTTGAAAATTGTGTATTCTTTTCTCTAAGTTCAGTTACTAAAGTATTTAGTATTTAGAAAGGAAGGGGATGGAGAGGTTTCCTGTTTTGTTTCTGTGAACGCTGCTGAGCGGGTTAACAGATTCAAGTGCCTGCTGAAGAAGATAATGCAAACTGGATAAAACAGGCCGTGTGTACCTGGAACTAGATGGAGAGGTTTCTCCATATTCAGTGTTTGATCGTGTAAATAATTTAGCTGTGTTATGTCATAGAATTGTAAACACAGCATTTCACCTGGGAGCACTGCTATCGCTTTACAGAGCAGGTTTCCCAGTTGGAAAATGAACCATATGGTGCATATGTCAAACCAAGGGAAGGAGGTAAAGCCTCTCAAACACAGAGTTAGCAGCTTGACTCTTAATTAAGCTCAGATGGTGCCTACCATTAATCAGATACCCAGGCAGTCTATTTATAGTTGCCTTGATCTTGGGTGCAAAGTTGTTACATGAACAAATTTCTCCACTCGCCCTAAATCAGTGGAGTGTCGCTGGTGTGAGTGAATGTTGAACGTGACCCTGAGTCTGCCTCAGAAGAGTTCTCCTGAGTGGAGACGAGAACCTGCCTCCTCAAGCCATCTGTCTGCTGCCCCCAGGCCTGGGACATCCCTGGAGGGACACAGCACGGAGCCACAGGGAACCAGAAGAGCTGTGCGGGGCAGAACTCGAGTTCTGTGCTGAGTTGGGGGCCAGTTAACGCCAGGAGCAGCGGGTGGCTGTGGTGCTGTGGAGGCTTCCAATGTGGAAGAGGGCTGAAGCTGCTGGCTCCTTTCACAGGTGTCTCTGGGCACAGTCAGAAGTGCCCCTTTGTCATTGCTGCTCGCTGGGATTTGGGTCAGAAAATCTCCTTGTCGTTTTACCAGTCGTCTTATGGACTTGATCATCAAAATAGGCATTTTAATCTAAGAAATGATGGCAAAATAAAATGTTGGGCATCGGACTGTAAGCTGGAGCCAGTTTCCTTGGAACAGGGCTGGGCTTGGGTTTGGTTGTTTTTTTTTTTTGTTTTTTTTTTGTGTTGAGGCTTGGTGTTTTTTTTATTATTATTATAAATGTTGGGCTCTGCACAGCTGGATTTTATTTTGTCTCTTCAGAAAAATATAGAATCATAGAATTGTCTGGGTTGGAAGGGACCTTTCAGATCATCTAGTCCAACCATCAAGCTCTCGCTGACAAAAGCCCTCACTAGCCCATATTGCTGAGCAGCTGTATCCAGCAGTTTCCAGTTGTTTATCTGCATTTTTAAATGCAGGGTTTATTCAGAGCATATTTGTCATTCCCTTTCCTTAGGTTTATTTTAGATCTTTGACAATATACCAAATATTGTCAGTAAATTAGAAACTATGAATTGTCCTCACTTGTTTAATTCTGCCAAAGCCTAAGGTTTTTCATTTATTAGAATGTTTACTTTATTCCTAATCTGAATACCACAACAATACACTAGATAAAGTGTTCTAGTATATTTGTATATGTATGAAATAAATGTTTTACAAAATTTTGATAACTGAAATGAAAACCAGCAAACAGTTCCTTTTTTCTTAGAATGAATGAAAGGCTAAATGAGGCCAGGTCAGCCAAGCTGTGCCCTCTGCCCATTTTGCTGGTAAATGTATTATGTTCTCAGTTTTCTAAAGCAACTAACCAGGGAACAAACTGGAGTGTTTTGCTTTGATTCTATCAGCTCATTCACATTCCAGAGACACTGCAGACAGGTTTAAAGTAGCATTAAAGAAACCCACTTGTGTTATTTATAGGCATCGTACTGTTGATGCTCCTGAAACTTAAACATGATGCTGAAGTAGTTTCCCTTGCCCCATCAGTAATTTTTCCATCCACTTCTGCTGCTGCCTTGTGCTGGAGCTGCAGAGAGCCCCTGGAAGCTCTGCCCTGTCATTTCATCTTTGGAAAGTTTGTCTTCACATTCAAAGCTGTACGGGTTTAGATCAAGTTATTTTCTAAATTGTTTGTTTGATGTGTCCATGTCCAAATAGGATCCTCTGAAATCTGCTGGAGCCTTATTTCTGGAAATAGTTTGGTTTGAAGGGAGCAGATAGCGACTGTACAACAGTTAATATTGCCTTAGCTAAAGAAGAGAAAATGACAAGAAATCAACAAAACCCGTGTCTCCATCCTCACCCTGTCTCCTTGTCCCAGTTCTGGGCAGGTTGTTGTACTGGGATTGGAAAATGTGATATTTTCACTCCTGCCTGATCTGCCCAGTTTGAGAAACTAACCTTAACGTATGAACTGAGATGAGAAACACTCCTTCTGCTGCGTGCGCTCATGGAGGATCCTGATGGGCGTTTGGATGAAGCCCAGGCTCCTGCAGAGGTTGCCTGTGGTGAAGGTCCAACTGCTCTTGTGCCTGACAGACCTCTGGGTGGGTGTGGAGCGTGATCCCGCTGGAGGATCAAAGCCCTCCTTAGCTCTGCTCAGGCCTTTGTTGGAAGCTGATCTTTCGCTTGTGAGGTCTCTGCTTTCCTGCAGTGGAAGCACACAGCTGGGTCCCGGGGATGTGCAGAGGGTCTGAGCAGAGGCCTCAACTCCTGGGACAGCCCCCCAGCTGTGTGTGTGGCACCCAGCCCTGCACAAAGCTCATCTCTCCCCTTCAGCTGACCGGGTTTGGCTGACCCTCATTAAGGAATTATCCTCACGATATAGTGCCTTCCGTCTTGGCAGCGCTTCCTGGGCCTGATTTCATCGCAGACTTTGCACCGTTCAAGAACCTGCATATTTCAGAGCAGCTTTTGGTGAGTAACTGCTGCACTGATTCAGTGGGAGAACAGTCAGGACAGAGGGGTTTTGCCCAAGAGCTGGCATTTCTGTAACGATGCCATTAATTGTCTGAATGATAGTAAGTGCAGTTTCACACACACTTTGAGCCAGATGTTGCTGCCAAGAGCAGCAGCTCAACCCTCCCTGTGCCCGTGGCTGCTTTTCCCATCCCAAACTTGCCCTCTTTGGTGAACTGCATTGTTTCCAGGCAGATAAGTTCCCTGATCCACTTCCCCGCATGGCCACACAGACACTTGTCAGCGCGATGGAGGAGTGGAGCTGGGAGCCACTGGGACTGGGACCTGGGGGTAGGGCAGGACTGCCTCTCCTGGTGCCTGCCCGAGCTTAAGCCAACTTCAAGTGTGTGTAAAACTACTGCCTCACATAAAATAATCTTATTTTACATCCTGCTCCTTTAGTTCTTCACAGGGCTCCCACTTCAAAGTGTCTGTGCTGTAACATCTGGCTAGAAGAGCTGCACTGGGAGAATGGTTGTCCTGTGTTAGAAGATGGGCTCGGTTAATTAGAGTCTGAAAACGGGGTTGGATCTTCTCTCTCCAGTCAAGAGATCTAGCGTTTATTGCAGGGGCAGAGTTGGGGCACGGTTCTGGAGGCGTTGTAAAATCCCATCATCTGGAGGCACAGATTCTCCTGGAATATTTGCTTTGTCCCCCCAGCAGGGTTACTGGCTGCTCAGCCCTCAGACTCCGTAGCAGCCAGTGCAAATTTAAATAGATCTTGAGTTGTTTTGTGTTACACATGGCTGTTTCTTCCCTGGCTTTGGATTTAGGAGAGAGAATGAAGATGGCATCAGGCCACCTCAGCTGCCTGTCCTTGCTGCCCTGTGGGGTATGGAGACACCGTCTGCATCTGGCACTGGGATCCCTGCCGGCTGGAGAGGGGTTACTGGGATGGAGCACCTGCTTTGCCCCATCAGCCACCATCACCAGGTGGGCTCTGTGGGTTTGCCTTGCTGCATGGTTAGCTCCCTGGAGGGACTCACTCATTCTTATGCAGGGCCAGCTTCACTCAGTCTCACCAGTAACGTCACCACAACTCAGATTTAAGTGGCCAATTCTTTAAAAGCTGCTACAGTCTTTAGGCTCCTAATGACTCCTGAAACATGAAGTGAATTCCTATTCACTGAGACTGAAACAAAAATAAGAGAGCTCGGTGCTTTCTCTACTGTCTGTTTTTCTTGCCTTTTCATGGGTGAATTATTATAAAGGAAGCTATGTATCCATGGAGACACACATTATTATAATGAGAACTGGAAGGGGCTTCCTGTTGGGGAAATAATAAGTGTATGCTGGGTTGAATGCGCTCCAGGAGAGAAGATGCTCTCCTTCTGCCTGTCCCAGCGTGGTGCCCCTCCACGGGAGCCCTGATGATGCTATGTGGAGCACAGGGGAGCTGCTTCTCCCAGCACCCATCTCCAGCTGTGCTGCGGCCTCCAAATGGGAACCCCTGTGGGTGGGAGAGCTGGGAAATGCGTTTTCCTCCCTTGAGGTCCCATCTGCTGTCACCTGGCAGAGGGACACCCTGCCGGTGGCACCGCAGCAGTGGGGATGGCATGATGAGATGTTAACTCCCTTGCTGTGGGAAGGCTCCTGGCTGCTTCGGGAGGAGAACAGCTCTTGAGGGACAACTCCATAATGAGTTTAAGGAAAGCAGAGCTTCTAGGATAGCAGCTGCTGCAGTGCTTTGCTGTAGGAAGGGCTGCTTCAGAGGAAAGATGAGAAGGAGACCTTTGAGGATTCCTCTGCTTCAGTAGCTCCTGTGGCAGCAGGCAGCCTGGCCCTCAGTCCTCCCAGTTAGGAGGAGGCCAGTGGAAGGGAGATGCTGGTACAGAGGGCAGGAAAGGCAGCCACGGGAAAGCTGTTTGGCTACAGTCTTCCTCCTTTCCATGCACATCTACTTCTGCTGTCTGCCTTTTGGTCATTCGCTGAAGTGTGTTTGCCCAGGGTTGTTGTAGGGATTTTAGATGTGGTTTTGGGTAAGCTGGAGAAACATCTCTGTTCCAGCAGGGAGAGCTGAGAACCCTGCGGAGTGTCTGGCCATTGGAAAACAGAAAAGAAAATGACAATTAAAGGAAATCACTGACCTTGGGTTAAATGTTGCTGTCAGCTGCTTGGGCTGTGGAGCCTTGCTGAGCTGTGGAGTGGGTGTGCAGATGAAGTGCACAACTAAGCAGAAGATGGGAGTTGTGTTGTGTGAGAAGCTGGAACCATGCAGCAGGACCACAACAGCATCTCTGCACCTGGGGTGGCCGGGGCAGGACTCCTCCGGTCCCTATCAATGAGCTGCACACACACAGGCCAAGCCAAATCCTCCTTCTTTCAAAATCCTTTTATTCTAGATAAAAAATTTCATGGTTAATCATTATCATCTTGTTCCCTTGCTAGGTAATTAGTATTGCATTGTTGCTTTGTGCCTTTCCCTATGTTCCCTTCGTGTTAGAGGAGTTTAATTGACATTAAAAGAAGAGGAAATTAAAGGGATTTTAATCAGTTGGTCTGTCCTATCTGTTTTAGAAAGAAAAGCTGGAGTAATAGAAAAATAGGCTGGTGTCTATGCTCCCTTATCATCCATTTTGCCTTTCATTACTGAATTGATGAGAATGTCTGCTTTGCATATTTAATCATACAGCTGATTAAAACACGACTGGGGCTTCTTCCTGTGAGTGGCTCTGTAGGCACTGCTCTAAGTGGTCAACAGGCGTTTGCCTGGCTTAGCTCTGCTTCTGCCAGGCTGCACCCAAAACCCAACACTGGCTGAAAAACGGACAGAACTGCAGTGATCTCAGAACATCCTCTGGTATCTGCAGCCAGGCTTCATCTCCTGAAGAGCTAAGTAAGAAAAGAATTCTCTGTGAGAACTTCTGAAGTGTACACTTTAACATCAGGGTTTGCTTGAAGGTGTTTATTTGGAGATTTTTTGGCTCAAGACTGGAAAATCTACAAGTGCCCAATGTCTTCGTTACAGAATGATTGGGAAACTTACACTGATGGCAGCAGGAGAGCAGTATAGATTATAACAAAAAAGCATATTTTCAATTGTATTAAATATTCAAAGCCTGAGAATATTTTATAACAATTCTAAATAAGAAATCCTTTCTGGAATTTGACCCAACACATGAAATCAGTTTAATATATTTTAATGATCTGGGTGAAAAGAAAATAAAATCAGTTTTGTTTTCCTTAATGAAGAAGATGAAGATCTCGTGTTGTTTCTCAGCGTTTCTCACAGTGAGGAGCAAACATGGATTTTAAATGTAGTATTTATTAGGCTCTCTTCTGGAATTTGCAACAACAACGAAAACCAGAGAACATAATTTAAAAAGCCTTGGAGAAATTTGCCAGAAGAACAGAACTTTTGCAATTCATTGTGTGCTGTTGGCAATGGCAAGGCTGGTATGATGAGATGGTCTTTGGTAGCGAAGGAGACTCAAGAGGACCCCACCGTGATGGGATGCTCTGTGCAGTGGACACAAGGGGGAGGCAGATGCTGCTTTATCAGCAGGGAGGGTGGCATCCAGGCATCCAGCTGGGATGTGCCAGGAGGGAAGGGAGGCTTCTGGCCAGCCCCAGGTGCCCAGGCCTGTGCTGAGCTGCCAGGGCTCTCACCTTCACCCCTCAGCACCCAGGCTCCCGGTGGTTTCAAAGGGAGCAGTGTCACTGTGTCACCCGTTTCACAGCCTGAGTTATGAATCTATGATGTGAGCTGACAAGGGTTTCTGAGAGGAGCTGGGCCACCAGGCACTGGAGGCCAAGAGAAAGGCTCCTTCCTTGTCTTGTCCTCTCAGGCTCTCACCAGGACATGCTGGTGTTGTTTGTCACACTGTGTGCTGCTCCGCTGTTCCTCAGTGCCCAAAGGTACCTTTAGCAGTTCTTCTGTGTCAGATATTACAGATGCTTTTTCATTCTCCCCCCCCGGGAGAGAAGCTTTGCTGTGCTTTGCTACAGAGCTGTGACTCTTCTGAAATGCTGGTGTTGTCCTTGGTTTTCAGCAAAGAAAGGCTGAGCACATATTTACAACTTCACATAATTATATTTTATGATAAACTGATGCTAAGGCGAGCACCAAATTGAACAGAAGAATCTAATTGTGTGCTTCCTGCTGAATAATGCAAGGCAGCACCAGTCATCAGCCTTGCGCTGGCTGAGGAGGCAAGGCTCTTCCCTTCGTGGGAAGTGCAAGAAACAACATCTTCTCACCAGGTTGTCATTGTTCCTTCCTCTCAAATCAGCAGCAGTGTCTTGGTGAATCAGATTCCCAGCAGCGAGTGCTCCCTGGTGGGCCAGATACTTACAAAGAGGGTGTAAAACATGTTGTACCAGCTCGCCAGTAACTGCCTGCCTCCAAATCACTGGTTGCTCTCAATGCCCATCTGGTCTTGAAATGTGGAGTTCTCTGCTAATGTGGGAGAGTGGAAGGAGAGGAAAGAAATTAAAAATTTCCTGTCGAGATTGAAGCACGAAAAGAATGAAAAGCAGGAAATGGTCCAGTGTCTGGTAATGCCACCAGTTCCTGGGTGACCTCTTTTGTGCCACTCTGCAAAGTGTCCGAGTCCAAATATTTCCAGGTTCACCTGCAGATTCAGGTTCAGGACTTAGTGGGAGGCCTTGATATTCAAAGTTCCTTTCAGTTAGGAACTTTCCATATGGAGAAGGCAGGAGGAAGAAGAATAATTTTGTTTGGGAGGTAAAATCATTGTTTCAGCTGAAGCAAGACAGAACCTACAGATCTAGCTCATTGATGGTATTTGGTAATGGGCTGGAACGTTTTGCCAAGGCTATCAAAACTATGGCTTTCAAATAGCTGACCCAAGCTGTGGATGCTCAGTGCTTCTGTAAAACCAGACCTTATTCTAGGGCTGTTCATCAGTTTGGAGAACTGGAAAGGAACCCTGCAACCAGGGGAACTTAGAAAACGGAGTCTGGAACAGGCCAAAAATTTCCTGGTCCGTGCCTCGGCCTTCCTCTGTCCCACTGCTCTTCAGGGGTCAAAGGAGGAGACTAGAGGGGATCTTTTCCTTAATATAATCTCCCAGCAGGAGGAAAACTTTCCTCTTGAGCAGGCAGAGACCTGGGAGAGATGACAAAAGGCCCGAAGGCTAGCCTTAGCCCCCGTGGAGAGTGCCGTTAGCACTGGCACTGGGGGCAGTGGGGGGATTTAATCCAGTGTTTCCCTTGGCTGTCCTGTGCCTGCCACATCCCACTGGGAAACATCCCTTGTACCCTGGAACTCACTCTGGTGGGGTTGTGCTGTGCAGGCTGACATGGTGCAGGTGGCATCACGTCCCGGGATGTCCTCCTGTCTGTCACCAGAGCTTGGTGGCACGTGTCTCTGGCAGCTCCTCGGGGACAAGAGCCCTGCAGGAGTGATGGCCACACGCAGCTCCCAGTGCCACCACTCTGGGTGTGCAGGGGGTGTGCCAGCTGTCCCTGCCTCACTCGCTGTTGCTCCTCTTGCTGGCAGTCGCGGTGTCTGCAATCACCATCGGGCTAATTGCTGTGGGAAGTGACACTGCTTCACATGTCTGGTGGGTGGCGATTGTACTTGTGGAACAGAATGGTTTATAACCTGCTGCTGCTTGTCTGCTCAAAAAGGATGTTTCTTCTCACCCTTGTGACACTCGAGAAATTAGAAGCTGCCTGGGTGAGGGCTGTGCATGTCTCAGCCTCCAGCCTGTCCTCCTGTCACCCCCCTCCTCTGCCCTTTGGGGACAGCCGTGGACATGGGGGCTGGCTCACGTGGGTCAGCGTGGTGGGTCATGCCTTCAGCTTGCAGTGGGGGTGGTTGGAATTGCTAAGGGTTCTGAACCTACATACAGGTTTGCAGTCTCTGAAGGTGTGAACCCCTGCACCTAAAGCTCTCTTCGCTGCCAGGTTGCTTGGCTCTGCCCTGGTGTGTGGGTCCCGTGGGGCGAGGTGGGCTGGCATGGGGCTGGGTACAGCCACTGCCCCTCTGTCCTCAGAGTTACTTCCCACATCCACCCTTTTGATCAAATGTTTATACACAATAGACTTTATAGGTAATGTGAAGACAACCAGTACTATGAGCTCTCCTTTTACCTGCAGACTGACTAAAAATGGTCAACAAGATTTTCTTATTTATTCCATTATTTCTTTTGGAAATGAAGCTGTGCCAGGTGACTGCCAGTGATGGTCCCCAGGGTGAGTGTGAAGTGGAAAGCTGGTGTGTTGTCTTCATGACCCAGTGTTGTGTTCCCTCTTCTCCCTCCTGTTTGCCACAGATGGAGACTCTGGTTAAGAATCTGCTCGTCCTGTTCAATGTTTCCAGCTGAGAGACAGCTTAGGCCAGTATCATTTTCACTTGGTAGCCACCAATGCCACGTCCCTCTGAGGTCCTTTTTGTAAGCTGTCATCATGATTGTTTTGTTGCTGCTGCTTTCAGACGTGCTGTGTGCTCCATCCCTCAAAGCCAGGAAACATGCCTTAGCCTAATTACGGTGTTTGTGAGGAACAAACTAATCAGCCCAGTTCTTTATTATTTCCAAAGATAGACTGCAGCAGACGTATGGACGTGGTGAGGTGGCTCGTTGTGTGGTCAGGACAGCCGGCAGTGGGCAGGGGGAGGAAGCGGCGTGTGGCTGGTACAGCCCGTGCTGCTGCTGTGTTTCCAGCCCTGACCAGAGGAAGCGGGGTGAAGGACATCTGATGTTGTGCCCCACGTTACTTACCAGGCGTGTTCTGACCTGTGGTTTTTCTAGGATGAGTAAACTGCATCCTTGTAGGCAGCTCTCTGTGCAGACACAGTTCTTATAGTTGGTACAGTATAGACACAACTACTGACCAAGGTTTGTTTTTAATCCTAATGATAGGTTGCCTTCTGGAGCTTGGTTTTCCTGCTTCTCTCCAGAAATCTGCTCCTGAAATGTCAGGTTGCTCCACTGAAGAGCCACTGCCTTCCTGGTGGTGCTTGGTTTTCTATGTGGAAGCGTGACACAGGTAGCACTGCTCAAAAAGGAGGTGCTCCTGGTTGGTGGGGTGGCAGGGCCAGAGCAGTGCTGTCGTGTGCTTCCCAAGGCTTTGGAGAAATCTCCCACCCTGGGATTTGGCTGCTGCATTCCCTGGTATCACAGAGCCTCCTCTTCCCTCACGTCGTGAGGAGTAAGTGCAGGAACGTGCTTGGGTGACCCTTTCCCCAGCAGAAAGGAGTCAATAAATTCCCCAGGGAGCATTGTCGGAGTCCATCTGGGAAAGAGAAGGGGACATCATGCACTCAGCTGGATTCAGGGATCAAGACAGCTTGCTGAAACTCCGGAGTTCAGCTGGTTCCAGAATGAGAACTTCTCTTTTATTGGAACTTCTGTGATTTCCAAACAAAATTCCCATCTGAAGAGAAAAGCTGGAATATCAAGATTTCCTGCAGTTTGGAAATAAATGTTAGGTCATTTCTACTGCTCCTTATTATGACGATAAAGGAATAGTTACTAAAATAAAAGGGCTTAATTGAACTGCTGAATTTAACTCATTTTCAACTTGTGATTGTAGTTGTATTGTTTAACTTTCATGTTTAAACATTAATTTCTGAATCCATACTGAATCTGTCAAAATGAATCGGATTTTGCACGTTGAAGCATAGATGCTCTGACAGCCTTGCACCAAACAAAGGGAAGTAAAAAACCTGAGTAGTTCTGAATTCAGGTTCTAACCTCTGTCTGGGAGTCAGCTCCCTTCCCAAGCTCTCTGCTTTATAAATAGAATATGAGGGCTGCAGAAAGCTTCATTCTACCGGTGTCCTTGAATCCAGATGAGGTGGTGTGCTTGACCCCGGGGTTGTTTTGGTGTCAAGTGCAGGACTGGCTTTTTCCTTTCCCCAGGTGGGAGATGTCTCTTCCCCAGCGCAGCCGGAGCCGTTCCTGCAGCGCAGATTCTTGCTCCTGGAGCCACAGCACCAGCTCTGCCGGGATCAATGCTTAGATTGGACACGGGGCACTCAAGCTGTGCACAGTTTTTAAGAAAAAGGTGATTTTTACATCTCTAAATTCTAGTGGGGCTAAACAGAATAGTCGAACCTCAGGTGGGAATTGCTCTCTTTCCCCCACCTGGATATTTTTATTTCCCTTTATTTCTTGTTGCTTCACCAAATCTCTTCCCCTGGCACATCTTGGTCTTTCAAGGACTTGTTGTTACTGCTTCCTTTCCTCCTTAATAAATCTTCCTGTGGTTGTGAGCAATGGGAGACCAGCGGTGACCGAGACAGCTGGGCCCAGGAGAGTGATGACCTGTCGTGCTGTATCACTGGAATTTGTCTCTAGCCTGGCTGCCTGTTGTTGTTTGTCTCCGTGTTGTTCCCAGGGTACAAATGTAATCAGCGAGTTGGAGAGGTTTCAGGGGTGGTGGCTGTGTTGGGTAGGAAGATCCTGCTTGCCTGGGGTTCAGATTTAGGCTAACTGGGGCATCTCCCAGCTTTTGGCAGCCCCAGCCTCATTTTGTGAATGCAAGGGATTAATAGTGAATGGAGTCATTATATATAAAGCTTTTCTGTTGTTTCTCTTCAGAAAACACCTCTGCAAGCAGCAGCTTCATTGTGCCATGTCTGTGACCCTGATTAAACCAGAGGTAATAGCCTTTTTTTTTGATTCCTGACGTTTTAGAAGGCGGAGAGCCAGAGCTGGTACCTGGGCACTGATTGCTTGCTGCATTCTGCTGTGTTGCTTTGGGATTGCATTTAATGACATCACTGAAATAAACCCCCCACATTGTCAGCCTAAAACAAAGGTAAATTCAGGCGTTTCCATGAAGCAACTCCTGTCTTAGCTGTAGCTGCCAGACTCTTGGCTGTCCCTCACTGGCAGTGGGTATTTAGTGCCCCAGTTATGCTGCAGTGTTTTTTTTAGGAATCTCAACATTTCACCTGCCAAGCTGCAGCTCGCCTTGGAGGGTAACACTTTAAGCATCCAGTTCCTACCACAGCTGACCCTGATGCTGTTGAGAGCCTGTTCTGTGTGCCCTCAGATCCACTGGATAGCAGACAGGGAATGGCATTGTTCTGCGCCGTGGCTGGTTGTAATCCGTTTACGTTGATTTTTTAAAAATAAAAATACCCTAAGCAGGAAGCATGCAGTCATTTTCTTTGCCTAATGAACCTGTTCATCAAAGGCTGTGATCAGACAGCAGCAATTTCTTGAGAATTGCAGGGCCTGGAGCAAATATAAAGAACTTCCAGATGCAAACAGACCCCAGGGTCTTCCCAGGGGGCCAGGAGGCTTCTCCTGGGCCGTGATTGCTGCCAGGCACTGGGCTGCCCACCTCAGTGTTTGTGCTTGTTCAGGCTCCTGTTTACTCTGTGGTGTTTAAAAAAAAAAACAAGCCCCAAAACTGTAATGGTGTGTTTAGTTACAGAAGAGTTTTTGGTAAATGCAGTAGTTCGAGGGATGTGGTGTCTGGCGTGGTTACGACTTGGGGAGGAAGAGCACTTGAGTTTGGAGCTGTGCCTCCACACGTGGGCATTTCGGGACCGTGAGATCCTTCCCAGGCAGAAGGGAAAGCTCTGATGTCCCAGCTTTAGAAATGCTTGCTTGGACCATTCCCCAGCTCTGTTATAACTGCCCTTGCAGCCCAGCCCTCACCTAGGGCAGCTGCCTGCTGGCACTGGGCATGAAATCTTTACAGCCAGCCTGCTTCATAACCAAGTTTGTGTTTGGTACAGGTGAGCCAGACAGTGTCCCTTTGTGCTGCTCTCCATCTCCTTGTCCTCCTTCTCTTTAGTCAGAGGAGCCTTGAGTCATGCTCCTGTGTGGCTGCTCTCCCTCCAGCTCCAACGGAACAGATTACTGCTTGGCACTGGGTGTTACCAAGTAAGTTCCAAGTAATTCCACCCCAGGAACCAGGGGAATGTCTGCAGAGAGTGATGGTGTAATTACGAACAATACAGTGGGGCTGTGGAGCAGCAGCACAGAACTATGGTAACCAGAGTGTGCTGGGAGCGAGTGCTGGGAGTGGGAGTTTTCCAGTGGGTTCCCGAGCTCAGCACCTGAAGCAGTGGCCTGTCTTTCCAAACAAATGAGCCTCTGACAGATTTCATTACCTTTAGCTCTCCTGGTCCTCGGTTTGCCTGTCTGTCACGCGAGTGGGATGTGGTGGCTCACTGCTGGGGTATGGCAGGGCTTGAGTCTTCCCTATTTTTTAGCAGTGAAATGGTAGTGCAAGGCAAAAGCACTGGTGTGAGGCTGAGGAGATTTCAGGCTGTACCAGTGACCCTGGGCAGCTCATTTGATCTGCCTGTGCCATGGTTTTCAGCTGTACGATAGGGCAAACCCTGTCTTTCACACAGCTTTTCCCCTCCAGCTCTAGTTTGTCACCTCTCCAGGCCAGAGGACTGTTCTTACTGTGGGAACGCTCAGTCTCTCGTGCAGCGTGGGACCTACACGTAATTCTGCTGCTGCAGGAGGGGGTACAGAGCCCTTGCACAGAGTCTGAGGGACTCAGGCCTTACTTTGCGGCCATTTAAGTTTTCTTCTGTATTAAATTAAGTATTAACTACAGTTCACTCAAGCTTTGTCAGTGCCTTGTTAGAAAGTGTTTGAAAATCACAGAAGATGAGCTTGCTCCAGTGGTGAGTTCTGCATGAAAATCCTGTCAGACAGACCCAGCTCCACGGCTGCTCTGAACAACCCCTCCACACCTCACCTTTTTTTGCTATTATTTCCTTCTTCCAGGATTTTCTTAAGTTTGAAGCATTCCATTGAATGGAATTATACTTGCATACTTGCTGATGATTGCACTAAGTGCATTTAATTAAAAAGAACAGTTTCTTTGCCAGGGAATGACTTCCCAGCTTATTTCCAGCTCAGTCTTTATATTTTCCAAGGCAATATTTTATTTACAGATACACAGAAGTAATTTGCTTTGACATTTCCCAGCTATCTAAAAGAAAGCCACCTTTTGCTATTTTTTCAGTGGGTGCCTTTCTATCAGGGGGTTCCTTGTTCTGCCTGAATGTGGTTTATGGTGATGCTTCCTTTAGCCAGAATTTTTTTCCAAGTTGGGAAAAAGAATCTCTTGCTGACCTGACTTTTATTGCTGCTCTGAGCCCAACGTGACCCATAAATTGAGCATCCTTTAATGTTTATCTGAATGATATGCTGTAAATTTTATTAAACATTTTACCATTTCTCTCTCTTGCGAGAATGGTGGAGTGTCATCCACCCCAGAGGAATAGTTGCATTTTTGTTGTTAAATAATCTGCTCCTGTTCTTTATCAAGCTCTATTTGAAATGAGTTTCATTAAATTAAGTGACTCTTTATAGTGGCTGGCAAGACAGAGTGGTTTAATGTTCTGGCCTTTTATCTCTGGGGACCTGAAGTCCATGCTTGTGAGGCAGATAAGGCTGCTTTGCACCTCTGAAGTGGTATGAGGTGACATTCAGCTGGCCGCAGAACAGTTCCAGAATCCTTCATGGCTTGAGAGCACTGCCAGGAGACTTTTAAAGATGTTCCTTCCCAGTCATTGGGGTGGCACAAAGAGCTGCTTGGGAAACTCTTCAGTTACACTCAAGAGCAAAGCCTTGGGCTGATCTCCTGCTCCAGGTCACAGGGAATCGTTTGGATTTCTCTGGGTCTCTGTCTCCAAGATCTTGTTCAAACCCACCACCTCGGCTGCTCCTGTGGTGACCAGCCTTTAGTCTAATGTATGTGGAAGCCTTGTTGGAACTGAGGAGCCCGGGTACTGGATTTTACGTGGTTCAGTGTTGCTCCTTTGACCATTTTCCTCTCCCTCCAGGAACAGCTACAGAATCTGTGCAAGTGCAGCAGGATTGCCTCGGGGACTCTGCAGTGGCTGAGCACCGGCCGTGCGAGGGCCAGGGAAGGAAGCAGTTGAATTTATCCCATGCTGAGGTAGCAGCATGTGACAGGGACTGGAGCAAGCCCCAGATCTGCAGACCCAGGCTTTTTGGGAAGTTCAGAGCCTTTGGCTCCTCTCCCTGAGCTTGCTGGTGCTGCAGTTTCTGTGCTGGGCTCTGCTGAACTCAGCTGGAGCTGCTCGGGGGGAGCAGGAGCGCCCCGTGCTCCTCTTGTCAGCTGTGGAACCAAGGCTCTGGTGGCCAATCTCTGATGTGATTTAAGAAAAGGAAAATTACAAAAAATAATAATGGAAAAAAAGAACTTGGTGTTACAGGGGAGTCTGAATGAACTTTGGAGCAGCCATCCTAATAACCTCTATTGCATTATGTCTGCAATTTCATTACATTCTTGTCTGGCCCTGCCTCACCTGGGCAGTGAGGGGGCAGTGACTCCAGCTTGCTGAACAGTCACAGTTATAAAATATTTCCTGCCTTTGGAGAGCTTTGCAGAATCTGGGAGAAGGTGGAAGTACAGCTGCGGGCGGCCTCGCGGCGCTTCGTGCCCCAAGTGCTTTCTGCCTATTTCCCTATTTCACAGTGTGTATCAGGTTTCACAGATAAAGGACTAATTTTGTTGCTTTTTTTTGGTTTAATTTGTTTTGTCTGCTTCATGCAACTAGGTGATTTAAATGGTCCACAAGTGAGAGATACCTTGGGGAAAAAGCTTACTTTTATGCTTCATATTATTCTGACTCTAAAGCTCAGAGTAATTGAATCTCTACTCAGAAACAAAGATTGAGTATTTTTATTTTAAATTTAAGTGTCTATATAAACATGATGCCTTGGGGCTCTGCTGATTTACAATATACGTGATTTGAAGGGTGCCTTAGTGGCTTCAGCAGAACCCTTTTCATTATATTAGTCTTTGGGAAAAAATATGCAGCCCATAATTCTTCCCTTTCCTACACGATGGTATTGCTAATGCTCTTCTCTGTCATGATCCTGGATAACGCTATTAGCCGAGCAGCTGTTCTGTGCCTCAGACACACAGCAAAACACCTTGTGCTGTTGGTTCCTCTGGTACTAACGAGCATCTCACCACAGTTCCCTCCTTGTGTGTGTTTGTCCCCTGTCCCCAACACCTCCCAGCCGGGTCTCTGCAGCCTGACGTCCGAAATAACAGACAAGCTGACATTTCCAGAGCCTGCCAAGGTCAGGACTCCCTTCAGAAGCCCGATGGTGACACTGTGAGGGGTAGGATGGCTGCCTTCATCATAGAATCATAGAATGGTTAGAGTTGGAAGAGACCTTAAAGATCATCCAGTTCCAACCCCCCTGCCCTGGGCAGGGACACCTCCCACCACACCAGGTTGCTCCAAGCCCCATCCAGCCTGGCCTTGAACCCCTCTAGGGATGGGGCATCAACAACTTCTCTGGGCAACCTGGGCTGGTGCCTCACCACCCTCACACCAAAGAAGTTCTTCCCCACATCTCATCTAAATCTCCCCTCTTCCAATTTAAAACCATTATCCCTTGTCCTGTCACTAGACTTCCTGACCAAGAGTCCCTCTCCAGCTCTCCTGGAGCTCCCTTCAGATCCTGGAAGGCTGCTCCAAGGTCTCCCTGGAGCCTTCTCTTCTCCAGGCTGAACAGCCCCAGCTCTCTCAGCCTGTCCTCACAGCAGAGGGGCTCCAGCCCTCTGAGCATCTTGGTGACCCTCCGTTGGACCTGTTCCAACAGTTCCATGTCCTTTCTATGTTGAGGACTCCAGAGCTGGACACAGGACTCCAGGTGGGGTCTCAGGAGCAAGGAGCAGAGGGGGAGAATCCCCTCCCTGGCCCTGCTGCTCACGCTTCTTTTGCTGCAGCCCAGGCTGGGGTTGGTTTCTGGGCTGCCAGCGCGCACTGCCGGCTCCTGGGGAGCTTCTCATCCAGGAGCACTCCCAAGTCCTTCTCCTCAGGACTGCTCTCCAGCCATTCTCTGCCCAGCCTGTATTTGTGCCTGGGGTTGCCACATCCCAGGTGCAGGACTCTGCACTTGGCTTATGCACTGAGCCTGTGCCTCTTGGAGGGTGAGGGGGTGTCTCTGGCTTCTGTGGAGCCTGCCCAGGCCTGAGGGCAAGTGAAGTGATGCCCTGAGATGCCATCACCTCTTGCCAGAGTGTGCATTTGGAGAGACAAAGTGTGTTGAGCGATTTCTTACCCCTTTTTGTGCCCAGAGTCCCAAGGAACAGGAGCTCTGACAATGTCACCAGGTGGGTTTGATCTCCTCTAGCCAGCTGGCAGGCTCTGCTACGGCCTGATCTAGCCCCGGGGTTTCCAGACACAATGAGTTCAAAATACATTCCTTTAAATTAAAAACTGTGACAGGTTCACAGGTGCCACGGTTACAGTGATTAGAGAACAGTCCTCAGGATGCCCTGAGGACCAAAGTGAAAACCACCTTGCAAAGACATCCCGGTCTTTTTTGATGTGAGACTGAGAATAAAGCTTGAAAGGTGCAGAATTGGCAGCTTTAAGGTGAGAGCTGGCTCAGCCTGACTCCATAAAGTTTTGTGAGCCTGTGTTTTCCTGTGAGGGCTTCCTGCCTCTTCTTTCACTTCAGGGATGGCCAGTGGTCCCTCCTGTGTGAGGCAGTCCAGTGCTGAAATTTGGAATGGCCACGTGTGTGAGGGGTAATCTCATAAATATGGTAATTTTACTGTAACCTGATGGTGAGACCATAGTGTTGCTTGAAGAACTGAGTTGTTTTCTTCAGGGAGCAACAGTCAGCTTGCTGCAGGCTTGGTCTGGCTTTTTGGTGATGGTGACTCTTTTTCTGTGTCCCTCAGGCCCCTGGCTGTGAGTTGTCCCATCCTTTTGGCCTGTGCTTATCACTGGACTTTCCTCATCTTCACATTTGGGTAATTACATGTTTTACCCAAATACACTGTGTACTTCAGGAAGAATGTTTATTTTTTGAGCACTGTTTCATTTCCGAGCATGCTTCTTGTTTCCTCAGGAGCCACAAGCACAAAACCTGCCTCCAGCGGGTCAGGGGGTGTGTCTGTGGCTTCAGTCCCTGAGGAAACAAACATCTTGTTCACCATTTCCAGGAAAAGTGCCTTTGCCACTGAAAACAAATGTAATACATTAAACTAAGAATATTCCCCTCATGCCTAACTAAGCAGAGCAAATTAACGAGCAGTAGTTCTTGCTCTAAAGGAACATACTTCTAGGAGGCATTTTGTCATTCAGGAGAAATATTCTGCCAACTTCATAGGTGAAAAGAATGAGAAAGGGAAAGAAAGAAAGAAAGGAAGGAAGGAAGGAAGGAAAAGCTGTCAGTTAAAGAAAAACTCTTGGCTGGAATGTGTGAGATCAATGAAGAGTTTTGAAAACCCACCTTGACATTAGTTGAGTTTTTTTGCTTTAGTTTGAGTTCCAGTCCCAGTTTGGGTTCCAGGAAGATGGGTTTCCCACCCACCCTGCCCCTGCTTTGCCAGCAGCACGGAGTTATTCCAGAAAGGGAAAAGCAGTTATCAACATTTGGATACCAATGCCAGGCTCCTCCGTTCTGCTGCAGAGGTGTGTGGGTGGACTCCCAAGACAGACAGATGGTATTTCCTGCTGAACCTGGGATGTGGGTAAACTCTCTGCTCTTCCTTCCCCAAGAGTTCTGGTGTCTTTGTGCAGAGGACAGATTGTGGGGTAAAAGCAGTGACTGATATCCCTGGAACGAGGACATGGACAGATGGATGTGACGTGCCCACAGCTGGTGAGGGGGTCTGTGGTGCAGCAGGGAATTGCTCTGGATCCTGGGAGCTCCAGTATTTGGTGGCCCTTTCTGGAAATCTTACTTTTTTAACTTTATTTTTTCCTTTTTTTTTTTTCTTTTTTAATTTCTTCTTCTTTTCTTGTTACTCTTCCTGGGCCAATTTTCTTTGGTGGTTTGGCAGCATCCCAGACGCCTTCTGATAGACATCTGAGAAATGAATAAAAAATAATACAATGCAAAAACCAGACAACCATTTCGGTGACAAGAAGAAAAGGTGTGTGTGGGGGGAAAAACAACCAGAAGCCACAAACCTCTCCTATAATAAAACCATCACTATTCATGAACCATTACTGAACTTCTAACATCTGATTATTTTTTTTTGATAGATTCTTTGAGGAAGAAAGAAAATAGGATCCCAGTTGCAAAGCGAAATGACAAGTGTTTAGTTTGTTATTGGTTCCAGCTAATAACTGTGAGTGTTGCTGTGAGCCTCTCTCACTCTGGTGGGCATAACAACTGAAATTCCATTCCAGCTAAATGAGGGAGCAGTTAAAAACATCTTTATTTAGTGAGGGCTGCGACTATAGAGGCTGCTGCCAAAAGCCTGAAATGGGGAAGCACAGCAAAGAGGTGAGTCTGGGGGGACTGAGGCATTTCCTGGGATTGATAGAGACAAGTGAGAAACTGGGGAGCACATTTTGAGAGAAGGCAGCAGGACTGGAAAAGCTGAGGAGATGGTCAGAACAAGCATTTACCACCATGGGGAATGTGCCTTTGAGAAATAAGATGGGAGACATTCCTCTTGCAAGAAAATGGGATGTTATTCCTTCCTTGTTTAAAAGAAGAAAGTAAGGGGGTGGGGGAAAATTAGGCCATCAGGCAAGATTAAGTAGAAAAAGGGTCTTGTCTCCAGCATCTGCTTCTTTTTGGGATGCAGATGGTAGCTCAGGTTAGGCTGGATGCTCGGGAAGAGGGAGGTAAGGATGTTCTTCTGTCAGGCTCAATTCTCAGCTAGTGTGAGTGAGCACCACTGTGCCCCTGACCCTTTGTGAGGACACGATGTGCAGAAGCAAGTGGGAGAGGTGAACGAGTTCTCCCTTGTTTGGGGCAAATTAGATGTCATTTGACACGGGGTGGTTTCCAATTTTGACGTATTTTAGTGCCAAAAAGCGATGCTGGGATGGAAATAGACCTGCTGGAAAGAACTAACACTCATCCCTCCTCTGGCCAAACTGCAGAAAACAGGATAATTATAGGTGTGCAGGGGTGAGGAACCTTCTGAACTTTGCCATTTCCCATGTAAACAGCCCATGGAGACAGCCATAGTCTGGCTGGCAGTAAACAGTGGGAGTCTAGACCCCATTGCTGGGGTGAGGTTTGCGGTGCAAAATGCTTTTCTGTGGCTTGTTTTCAGCTTTTTGGTGAGGAGGTAACTGTGAGCAGGATGTCTGCTCCTCAGCTGGGTCCATGGGCAGCTGCATGACCAGCCCCAGCACCGTGATTAGAGTCTTCAGTTAATCTTTAGGCAATGGGCACCCTGGTCTGTGCTTAGAAACCTTTTTGTGGCTTTGAGTGTACGCACAGGGCAAATATTTTGAAGTATTTTGGGTGAGTACATTCAACTTTCGCTGGCAGTGGCTGGGAGAAAACCTTGCTGAACCCTCGCCGGGAGATGGAGCCTGAACTTCTCACTTGCCCAGCAGCAGAAATTGGGGCTGTGTGGGAGATGTCCCAGCCTTCTCCATCTACCAGCTTCCTCTGGGCTGCCCTCACTGCTTATTTAAAAGATGTCCCAAATACCAAGGGAAACAGCTTTGGTTCAGCTGTGACACTGTACCCACAGCTTCACACGCTATAGCATCTCAGCTCTTGGAAGAGGCTGGTTTTCCTCATCTTTTCTATTTCAGCCCCAAAAAAGCAACTCTTTCGCTTTTTCCAGGCAGAGTGTTTGGCAGGCTGTATGTCATGGCATGCTGGTTAGAGATGAGCAGTGCACCACAGAGCCTGCTGCTCAGGGATGGGAAATAAGGCACTGGGGAGTTACCTCATCAGGTAGGTTTTAGTTAGTTGGTTGCTATTTCACTCTGGTTTGGGGACTGTAAATTCCAGACCCACAGGAACTGCTTTTTCCCATTATCATCCCCCGGTCTGGAGTGATTTTGCACTTGAACATCATTTCCTGTTCAACTACATAACGGCTAATTTAACTTAGATGAATTAGCTGAAATGAAAACATAGTGTGGCTGCGGCCCTAATTGCTTTCTTTTTATCAAAAAAAATAAAAGTTCTAAAGCCATGAAGCATTATCTGCAGGGTGTGCAATTAGCTCCAGGGTGCAGAGCCCCCCGAAGAAGGTGTGAGTTCCCCTGCTCTCTGAGCAGTGGGTGGGCAGTGCTGAGCAGCCTGGCACAGACCCTTCTGAGAAGCTCCCAGCTCCTGTGTCACCCACCCCTTGGGTCTGAAGCCTTCCCCTCAGATCCCGTTAAATCACCTCCTGCGTGTTGTCATTCTTCTCCATCTCCTTTTTGAGCAAATTACAAAGGCGCTCATATACATATCTTTAGCCACCTTTTTCTGTTGATAAGAGTTTTGAGTGCTCATCTAACACTTCTCAGCTTCAAAGCTCTTCAGAAGTGAGGGGTGTGATCCAAAGGCCGTTGGAAGAACTGCACAGTCTTTCTGTTCACTTCCCGGGGACTCAAACTCAGATCTGTGCTCCCATTCCTGCCTTTTGCACCTACTTGTTCTAGACCCTGGGCAGTGACTCTCCTGCTGTGCTCCTCTGGGCAGTGGCATCATGGGACCAGTCTGGACAGCAGTCTCCTGAGAGATGCTCAAACCTGGGGTATCAATACAGACTCCAAAGCCCTTTGGAAGTAAGAGATGTGGCTGTGTGTGAGCCTCACAGCTATTTCTTCAGATGGGATGTGTCCTGGTTCCCAACAGGGCCGGGGTTGATTCTCCCCTGTCTCTATCCCGCACAGCCATCACACCCCATCTGTGCCAGACCCAGGAGCAGCAGGGAGCTGGATGGGAAGGGGAGGGGCGGGGCCACAACCGGAAGTGGGCGTGGCGACGTCACGGCGTAGGCGTATATATGGGCGGGCGGCGCCGGGGTGTGTCTCGGTGGCGGTCGGGGTGGCGCGGGCTGTGGTTGGTATGTGCTGGTGTTTGTATCCTCTATCCGTGTCACTGTTTCCCTGCAATACCTGTTGTTCTAGGGAACAGTTTTTATCTCAGCCCCCGGGTCTGCCTTTTCTTTCTCTTCCTCTCCCCGCCGCTGGGGGGCGGCAGAGCCAACGGCTGCCACGTGGCGCTTGTGTTGCTGCCGAGGCCAAACCACAACAGGGTGCAACGAGGTCTCTGTTTTGGTGACAAAACAAGCCCTTCTTTGAGTTTCCAGGGGGTTCCGTGGTTTTACCCCGTAGCCCTCGCTGGTAGAGAATATCTCCCTTCTCCTGATAGCCTTTTTTCAGGACTATAGGGGCCTGATCCTTCTAAAACTCTTGGAAGGATCCTGGAGCCCTTTGCTGCTCCCAGCTTGGTCGGTGGCTGTCTCTGTGCAAGGCTGTCGTTTAACAGCTCCACTTTGCTTTAACAGAGCCTCTGCTTCGGCACCCTCTAGATCTTCTGGTTTTCCTGCTTTTCCAACACTGCTTCTCTCTTTCTGGCAGATTTTGCTTTCTCTGTGCTGGCAAAACTCTCCTTCTCCGATTCTTTCTCCTGTCTGTTTTCTCTTCCGTGCCTGTTGCGTGCATTCTGTGTCTGTGTTTGATCAGCTCTCCTGCCTGCTTGTGTGTTTGGTTATTTACTCATTCCCAGTATTTGTTTTTTTCTCTTCTTCCTGTGGAATGCTCTGCCTCTCTGGAGATGAGGGGCAGTGCCAGCAGACATGGTGTAGGCAGGTGGTGGGTAGGGATTGAAGAAGAGAAGGCTCTGGGGAGACCTTAGAGCCCCTTCCAGGATCTGAAGGGAGCTCTAGGAGAGCTGGAGAGGGACTCTTGGTCAGGAAGTGGAGTGACAGGACAAGGGGGAATGGTTTTAAATTGGAAGAGGGGAGATTTAGATGAGATCTTAGGAAGAAATTCTTTGGTGTGAGGGTGGTGAGGCACTGGAACAGGTTGCCCAGAGGAGCTGTGGCCGCCCCATCCCTGGAGGGGTTCAAGGCCAGGCTGGATGGGGCTTGGAGCAACCTGGTGTGGTGGGAGGTGTCCCTGCCCATGGCAGTGGGGCTGGAACTCCATGATCTTTAAGGTCCCTTCCAGCTCTGACCATTCTGTGGTTCTATGATTGCTGACACCCAAGCAGTGCTGCTTCTGTTGGGTGACACTGTGCTGGTGCCATTCTCCTGGCTGCTTTCTGCAGGTCTGGGGCAGCCACCTGAGGTCCCTGTGGCTGGGACCAGTGGCTTTGAGGGCTCCTGGCCCCCAGGGCTCTGATTTGCCTTCTTGTGGCCAGTGCTTTTGAGCGCCGTGGAACCCACAATCCATGAAGTACACCAGCAGCTCTGTTACCTGCCTGTGTCACTTTCTGTCCTCACCACTGCTCTTCCTCACCTCCCATTAGCTGTCTTTCCCTGGGTTGGAGCTCTCATGATATTAGTTCCCAGTTCTCCTTATTCCTGCACTTGACTTCCTGGACCCCTCTCAATTCACATTTTCCTTTCTCCTTGAACAGCCTCCCTGCTCACACCTGGTACAACGCCCGTTTGCAACCCCCCTCCCCTGCCCACTGCAATTAGGGAATGCTGCAGCTGAATTACCTGTAGTTCTCTACTTTTAATGTAAGAAAAGTAGATTCTGCCAAGGCAGCCAGATTGCCCCTTTCGTGTTCGCTTTCCTCAGAAGTGCCTTGGCACTGTCTCCTGTTTCCCTTCCTTTGAACCGCTGTTAAATCCAGATTTATTACAAGTGAGATACAGGTTTTATTTACCAGCCAAAGCGATTAAGCAGTAGGGCTCCTCTGAGCTCCGAGGTGGTGGGAATCCTCCTCCTGCAAAGTAAAGATGAATCAGGGTTTCTCTGGTGCAATCCTGTGTGTTTTTATATGAATTGGGGGTCGATGTGGTGTGACTGTCCCTCCCGAGTCCCTGCTGTGCTGGGGGTGAGACACCTCCTGTGGAGCTGCTGATGTGAGATCTGGGGCTCCAGCTCTCCCAGAGACTGTGGGTGGGCTCTGGGAGCTGCGTGGGGATCCTTAACACACAGTTTAGCCATCACCATCTTCCACGTGGGATGTAGCAAAGTGTTTTAGGGAAAAAGTGCTTGAAGGGCATTATAAAGCTGTGAAAATCTTATGTTTGAGTGCAGCATTGTGGAGTTTTGTGCTTTTCTTCAAATGGCTGCTCAAATCCCTTCCCAAAGTGCCAGCATGAGAGTTATTGATGTGTGCTGGCTCTGCTCAGCTTCTGTTTGAGCAGACACAGCGCTGTGTTCCAAATCTGCATTTCTGGACTGGAAGAGCACCATTCCATGAAGGTGTGGTGACACCTCACAGCAAGTAAGGAGATACCAGGACACTGGTGCGTTCTGCTAAGGCTGCATCAAAAGCTGACTTGAAGGTTAAAAAAGGTCAGTCTTTCCCTTCAAAGATCTGTTTTCAGCCATTCTTACTTCTTTGTTAAATGGTGAATATTCTATGGGTGGCTGGAGTTTTTGGAAGTAGTTTAATATGGTATTTGGGTTGTAATTGCTGTTCTTGCAGCTGCCAGCAGTCAGGAGCTGGGTGTTGCACAGCAGCCCTTCGGGGCCAGGCTTGGCGGGGACAGAATCTGCACAGAACAGGGAAGGTGGCAGCTCCTGGTGTCATCGTTGGGTCCTAAGTGGTGACAGACTATGGAGATCTTTTATAGCCTTCAGGTTTTCTTTCATTCCTCATAATGATTAATCTCAGAAGCTACACATCTCTTTCTTTAACGACATCTCCCCTTGATGCTCCAGCAAAGAAATAGGATTTTTCTAAAGGCAATTTTCTTCCAAGAAACAACACAGGCCATTTCCTTTTGGACTTCATTGCTGGCAGAAGATTTTCACCCTGGTAATCTCTGCAGCAAATTGAAGAGTTTATAACAGAATAGTGAAAGCAATTAGTTTTCTGATTAAATTCACCTTGGCATTGAGGAGCAGGTAAGCATTTTCAGCTTCCATGTGCATTCAGATGAGACGGACCTGGCAGAACAATGGGAAAGGCCTCAGTGTGGAAAGTAATCAAAAGATAATTGGCTCTTCTGTGTTTTTAATAACTGTCTTGGGTTACTGTCTCCTTTGGGGAAACAAACACATCTGTCCAGTACCTGTCACTGTAATCACAGGGCTGTGTGTGTGTGTGTTGTACATGATTAATCTGGGTTTGCTCACTCTGAGTTGCTAACCAGCCCTGTGTACCGTGTCCAGCATTGGTGCTGGGTGGTGTCCTGCAGCTGAGCCAGAGTCACCCTGTCATTCTGCAAGGGGAACAGGACTGGAGTCACCCCGTGGGTTACGTCAGACCTTGAGTAAGAGGACACGTGTCACCCACTCCTTGAGTGGCTGCTCCTTGTGCTCTGAGGTGCCCCTTTTGCTGGCAGTTATTGGCTCTGCTTCCCCGCCAGCAGAAGGAGCAGGGTGATGAATGTGGCTGTCACAGCCCCAGATGTGAATGTGCCCCTTCATGTCTAGTGAAAGGATGTGTGTAATCCAGGGTCTGTCTTTCCCCTGCCCCTGTCAGCCTCTTCTCCTCAGCTGCTGACCCATGGAAAGGATGTGAGGGAGGAACTTCAGGCTCCTGGCTGCTGGGCAGGTCTATTATCCACGTTAAAAGTCTAGTCATAAAATGTGGTACCTTAAAGATGGGAAAGTGTAAGAAGTTCTGAAGGGTTTGACCCTATTACAGAGGGAATTGCTGGTAAGAAGGTGCTTCAGCTCAGCAACACCACGGTGTTAGTGAGTGATGACAGAGTGTGTGGCTGTGACTGAGTGAGGAGCACTGATCTGAACCTGGTTCCTTCAGGGGTTTATTAGGCTGCATTTGCTTTTCTGAGGTGTTGGCTTTATGCTTCTGTTCCCTTGTGTGAAAACACAGTTTTGTCCAACTTAAAGAGCCCCTTGTTTCCACCTGCAGGGAGATAATTAGAAGCAAAGAATGGTTTGGGTTGGAAGGGACCTCTAAAGCCATCTAGTCCAACCCCCTGCCGTGGGCAGGGACATCTGCTGCTGCATCAGGTTGCTCAGAGCCCCGTCCCTGATGTGGTGCTCTAGGGCCTGTCGGGAGTGAAAGCTGGATGAATCCTGCATCCCTGAAGAAGGGCTGTGTCCTCAGACTTGGATGTTCTTCACAAACTGTATTTGTCTAATGGAAATGGACCAACTTCTACAAACTTTGCCTCCAGACTGACAGCAGAGTTTGGCTTTGGTGTGAAGGGTACAGCTGTAGGCAGTTCTGGATCTGCAGCTGCCCTCTGCAGTGGGTTAGGAGTTTTTAGACCAAGTCTTTGGTTTCAGCTTGGTGCTGCTCCAGGCCAAACTGAGGAAAAAGGGCAGATATTTTCTGGTTTGATGACTCTTCTGATCACTCCTGTTAGTTTGTATCATTTTTTACCATTTATTGACATAGTTGTGTTCTTGACTGAGGAATGAAAAAGGGGTGGCTCACCCTGTCACTTAGTTCTTACTTTGTTGAAGTAGGAAAGCCTTCGCTTTAATCCTGGCTTTACCTGGAGCGTGCTGCTTCCTGAGAAATTGTCTTATCCATCATTTGATGTGGGATTTTGTAGGGTCACATGTGAAACAACCCCACAAAATGCATCATCTGACCTGTTCCAATGCGACATAACTCATAAAAATTGCCACTTTCTTGCTGCTGGTACAGCTGTTTTGAGGGCACTTTCCTGCATTACCCACGGAGCAGCAGTTTAGCCCCTTTGCTGACCATACACATTACTTTGGGGATTTTAAGCATATCTCTGATTTCCACCCTGCTTTAGGAAACCTGCTGAATTCTTAGCTGTGCATTTGCAGTGTGATTTCTAGGGATTTGTTGCACACCTATTTCTGTCAAGGGAAGCGATGTTGTTGTCAGCAATTTATCTTGGGGAAGATGAGCAGGCATTCACTAGGCAATGTTATATCTTGAAGTTTGAGTTCCAGCTCCTTAAAAATCAAGGCAGATGAGCAAAAGGGGGGAAAAAACCCCAAACCCTTACCACTACTTAGATAAATTTTTTTACAGCTTTTTTTGTTTTGTAAAACATACCAAGATAACTCCTTGCTCTGTGAGCTTTCCAGTGCAAATCAGAAAACCCCAAACACTTTCACTTCTAAGATACTGATCCCCGTTGAAGAGGTTTATAACAGCAATAGCAGTTTCTGACCTAGTGGAGAATTAGTGAAAAGCCCACTTATTCAGCAGCACTTATGCCAAAAGACATCTGGTTCTTCCACAACTTAAATTAAAAATTATGTGTGGCAGGACTGCTGTTGGTGCTTTTGCAGTGCCTGAAGTAATAGGATCCTGACCTGTGATCTCTTATGTGACAGTGCAGTAAAGATAAAAAATAGCAGATGTAACAGGAAAATATGCAGAAATACTAATTTCAAGCAATTCAGCTGCTTGTTACCAGCAATCCCCACCTTTAAGGCCTTACAGCTGCACACACATTTGGCACAGCAACGTGCAGGTGTATATTGAGTGATTTCACTGCCACCTTTGAGCAGTTCAAACCATATGTAATTAAGTTTCTCCAAAATTGGGGCACAAGCTCCTCCATGGGCTCAGGACCCAGTGTTCTTGGGTCTTTTTGAGCTCTCAGCTAGCCTGGGCTGAGCTGTGGTTTTGGAGCAGAGCTGCAGACTCAGACCAGCTTCGGGGAGGCTTTGGCTTCGCTGCGGGTGTTTTATTCAGGCCTGGAATCTGATGAGAAGAGGGTTTTTTCCCTTCTAAAGCTTCTGAAGAGAGTTATTTACTTGATCTCTTGGCAACATCCCTATGTGTTCTCACTTGTAATGTTGCATCCTGGCTGCTCATCTCTCCCCTGTAGCAGCCACGGAGCTGTTGTTGCCCGGGGACTCCTGTGGCTGGGGACGGTGTCCCAGGCGCTGGTACCCTCTGCTGTGTTAAAGTCAGAAGGTGGAGGGGAACAACAGAACCCAGAAGCGAGTGTGGTGGTCTCTGCAGGCAGCAATGTGAGCAAGATGCTTCGGGGGAACTTGTAAGTGAGAAAGAACCCTGTATCTTTATGTTTCAGCAGCTTAATTATGCCTGTGTTAGTGAAGATGGGGACTAGGAGCTATTGCTGCAGGCTCAGGATGCAGTGCAGTGGATTGCAGAGCAGTGTGATGGATGGCTGTGAAACCTGGCCAGGGAATTCCAGCTCCCTGGAGCCAAAGGTTTTGCCTTGTGCTGGACCTGGCCGTGCCATGAGCAGGGGGTGTGTGGGGAGGAGATCTCTGTTGGGATGGATGCTGTGATGGGTACCCTCCACAATGTGCTTTCACAAACGTTGTTCTTCTAAGCAGCAAATTCTGTGCCGCAAAGCTCCGTCCTGGGCTCATCTCCATCGCTGCAGCCAGTTGGGTGTCAGGTACTCAGGATCCATAACTCCCATCCCTGGTCCCTTGATCTGTCCAGGGAGCTGCTGGAAGAGATGAAACCCCTTTTCCTTTCAGTTGCAAACCCGTGCAATGCTGGCTCTCGTGCTGTACTGCAGCACTGGGGACATTTCTTTTAATAATGACTTCTGTACCAGGAATAGCACAGCCATCGCCTGACGGGGTGCTGCTTTTGAGCTTGGCTTTGGCTGAACAGCAGTGTCTGACAAAATTCAATGAGAACGTCTGGAATTGGTATCACAATTGACCCCAGGCAACAGTCTTTGAAATACCTCTGCCTTGAAATTGATAATGATGCAGCTGCCTTTGGAGGTCAGTCCGTCCCCCTTGAGCTTTGTTGCTCTCAGGAAGGTGACCAGAGGTGCTGCATGAGGTGAGTCAGTGAATGGGAGAAGAGCAGGTGACACTGATTGTGCTGTGAGCTGGTCCTTGGAAACAATATGCAAATAAAGGAGCTGTTCTACTGAATGGGCTCCTTTGTGCCAGCTGCAGAAGTGGACAAAGCTGGTGTTTGTCTCTTCAAGAGGAAATTCTTTGAAACTGTGATCCTGTTCCTAGGGAAAGTTACAGTAATCCCAGGTCGTAGCCTGGGAGGTCAAAATATTTTGCAGTATGAAAATCAGGAGGGCTTTATCGGTGCAAACACTGTTTTACAAGAAACTTTCTAGCCTCAGCCACTGCTTGCCCTGGTGCTCTCAAGTTGTGCTCTGTTATTGCCTCCATTAATACTCTGATCTTTGGCTGTGTGCATGAAGAGCACTTTAAATGACCACCAACCCCAAGCATTACTGCACAAAGCAACCTTTTCAGTTTGATATCCGTGCCCATGCAGTAACATTTGGTTTCCTATGAATTTTCTTTTTATGTAAATTTCACAGCAGAATGTTTTTTTTTACTAGAGAAACCACATGAAAATGACCACCCTTTGTACTTGATAAATTATTAATCCGGCAGCAGTTGCTTACTGAACAGTTCTCTCCTACTAAAGTGCTGTTCTGTGGGATAGTGGAGAGTTATTTTGAGCTTTTGTTTAGAGACAAGGAAGTTCATACCAAACTCAAAGTTAAGGCATGTGACAGGACCTATCTGGTAGCAGTTTAGGTGCCTCTCCACCCCCTGGCTGATTTCTGTTTACCTTTTTTTTGGTGGCTGTTGAAATCAGAGGGGAGCACAGCACGGTTTCTGCATCCTTGGTTTCTGTCTGTGATCTTTGACTCTCCAAGCTTTACTGGAGAGTTTGCACTTTTCACAGTCAGCTGCTGGGAACGTCCCGCTGACATTCATTTGCCTTTGGAAGATTTAATGGAAGACCTTTATTTTAAAGTGGGTTTTGGAGACCTCTGAAGCTGTTAAGCCAAAGCCAGCCCAGCTGTTAATACCACTGGACTGAAGTTAGCCCTGCAGATAACCAGTAGGACTTCAGTCCGAAGCTCTAGTCACGTGTTTTGCATAAGGTCACTTTAATTACTTCAGCAACATTAATCCTAAATTAGCAAGGCTTATGTATGGCAAATGACTTATCTGTATTAAAGAGGGCACACATTCTCACCCAGCAAAATTAGGATGTTTGAAAGTGATACGCTGTCAATAGAAAGGATAGAGAAAGGAAAGATCTTATTATACATTTCCTTCCAATGGGCATTTGAAAGTCATCCTTCCTACTGCAAATGTGTGGTGTGCTACAGTATTTTCTTGTAAGCTGAAGTTTCATTCTTGCCTCTTTGTGCTTTTTTATGCCATCAGTCCCAATAACTTCTGTACCTCAGCCCCAGCAGAGCACAGCCATGCAGGTACATCGGACAGTCCTTGCCTGGAAGCAGAGAGCGTGTCCTGGAAGGGCAGCTGGTTTTCTGGGCTCCCTTCCTGGGATGGGAGCATCCTCTTCTTGGTGGGAGAAGATGGCAATGAGCAATGGGCAAAGGAGCAAGGATACACTTCCCTTTTGCCTGTGCTGGGGAGGAGACCTTTCTGTCTGGCTGTGGGGAACAGAGAGGTTGGTGACTGAGTTTACCAGGGGCTGAAGTGCAGAATTAAGTTAGGATTGCCTGGGGGATGGATTAGAGCTCAATGCAGAGGTTCTGATGGAAGCTTAACTTGTATCTCGGGGGAGATTTTGGCCTCTTTCACCTCGTAAAACACAGGCCTGGAAGAGCTGTGATTTGTCTCTGAATACAGCACGGGCATGGGCACTGGAGGAGAAGACCTTGCTGGTGTGAGAGTGAAGGGTGAGAGTTGTCCAGGAACACGTTTGGCTTTGCAATTAGACCAGGTTTTCTCGGACCAGTGGAGCAGCAGACTTCTGCCACCTCCTTCCAGGAGAGATTGTCAGGGTGAAAATCTAAGCTTTTAAGTTCTGTTACAGCTGACGGGAGTTCAGAGCAGCTTCCTTTTGTAAAGGAGAACTTATTGCAGGTGAGCTTTAATGAGTTATTGAAACCCTTCTTAGCCAGCACATGAGAAATGCAGGACATCACCTGTAAATTGTTGTTGTTGTTATTACTTATCACTCCTTTTCCCCGAGGGAGGTCAGCACCTTGTTAGGCAGATGTGCTGACAGTGCAGAGAGTGCTGCTGCTCCACACGGCTTTAATTGGACAAGACAGAGCAAAGGTAGGGGGAAAACAGCAGCCAAGAGAAGCAGGGCAGGGAAGTGAGTCGCCCAAGGTCACCTGGAGTGTCTCCGTGCTGTTTCTGTCTCCCAGCACACACATTTTCTCTTCCTGGAGTGGAGCGGGTGGATCCTGCAAGGCCTGTCTCATTTGTTACGGGGAGTCAGGTGAGAATTCTTATCTTGCAGTTTCAGGAGCTGCTGGTACACTGCTACTGCAAAGAAAGGGACATTTTCCCTAACACCTAACAGGAGCTATAAAATAAAAGGTGGAGTGAAAAATGGTGAAGATACTGAAACTTGCCCAATTAAAATCCAGCCCTGAACAGCAATAGGAAGCAGAGAATTTGCTGAACAAAGGAGAACTTCCCCTCTTCTTGTTGTGTGTTTGAACCTGCATGCAAAAATGAAGTTTGTCCTCTCTGCCTAACAATTAGCACAAACTGTAACAGTAAACAGAAGAACAGTTAAGGTAATGTCTGTAATTTAGCTGAGAAGAGCCACAGCACACCTTGTGCAAGCTCCACTGTAAAGAAATTGGTTCTTCTTTTCTTCCCTTTGTCAGCATCCTGAACCGACCAGACATCCTCTTTCTTCTCAGCTCTGGACCTTCCCTTGTGTGAAAAGAACCCCCTCGTCTTTCAGATATCTTGGTTTTAATTAGCTCTAATGATATAAAGCCTCCTAATATACGGTTTTGCTGAGAACAGCACCTAGGTGCAGTCTGAATTCTTGAATAGCTAGAGACTAAGACACTTAGCAATTTCTGTTTCTCTGCTGTAAATGCAAAAGAAGGACACGGCTTGGGAATGGAGGAGGGTGTGAACCCCACTGCCAACATAATGTGTAAAGCACCATTCGGTGGAAGGATAAAAATAACACTTACTTGTAAAGAAAGATTACTCTTTATTTCTTCCAAGTCAATGACTGTTTTGTTTGGGGACACCATCCACATTTTCTCTCTTTTTTTGTTTTAATTATAGTTGCTTTGCCTGGAGCATTTCCTAAAGAGATAAGTAGGAATAAAGCACCATGTTCTCTGAGATGTTAAGAGGACTCTTCATCTTTAAAAGACGCATTCTCTGTCCTGTTTTAATTACTCTTCTGTTCTAGAGCCTTTTCCCCCATGGGTCAGGAGAACTTCACATCTTTTCCAGTGCCCTGCTCAGGGCCTGTTCTGCACCCCTTTTAGCAGGTCTTGAAATTCATTTCACTTCTGAAAGCTTTAGGCAAGCCTTGAATCGAGAAGCAGCAGGAGTATGCAAGGACCTGAACTGATAAAATTCAGTTTCTGAATTTTTCTGTTCAGGTCAGCTGAACAATTGTGGCTAAATCTCTTGCTTTATCAAGGGAAGAGCCTCCCAGGTTCTGAAGGGCTCCTGACTTCTGCAGCTCTGACCAGGGAACAGCACCCAGTAGGGTCTGACTGGGGCTTGGGAGGCCAAATGGCACGGTTTTACCCCTGAAACCATCCTACTCTGGTCCTGCCACCTTCCCATCTCTCACTGTCACATAAATCTGGGTTTCTCTATTTTTTTTTTTCTTAAAGATTGTTGGTAGCTCCTGAAGTAGACCAGTTTGAATTGCAGGCTTGGTCTAGTAGATTTCTAATTAATCTCTCTTAGAAGAGTAATTAACTTAATGATTTGCAGTGATTTATTGGTGAAAATCTGCCTAAAAGGTAAGATTGAGCTGCAAGGTGAGATGAGTAGCGTGTACTGTGTGCTGAAAAGGTGGGCTCAGCTGTTTCTTCTGTAAAGTGGGAAAAATAAAGCCAATTTACTCTGTTTATATAATTTTGATCATAATTCACTAGTGAATGTGGTGTTGTCTTCTAACAAACACCTAGGAAGGACCACATGCATTCTCTTGGTGGGAAATTAATTGCAAGTTGGGTAAGGGGAGGAGAGGAATCTTTTTCAAGGTTTATTCCCCAACACAAAGAGGTTCTGGCCGAGCTGCTGAAACGAGCTGCAGCACCTCCTGGGTACTGGAGATGTTCAGAATACCTTTGTGCAGTTTTCTGCACCCACAAACGTGGGTCTTTTCTCTGAAGGTGCCATATCCTTCAGCTCTGCCAAGCTCCCAGGCTTGCCCAGGGTGAAATTAAACGTCATTGTTACCTTCCCAAATAGTGTTAGAGCGAGTGATCTTCGTTTTGTGTTCAGTGTCAGTTTGTGTTACTGGAGAGAAAACGGGCCGGGTGGAATGGCAGAACTTGACAAGTTTCCTGATGGTCAGCTCTGGTCTCATGTTGTCTGCCTTTCCTTCCCTTTGCTGTACGAGGGATGGAATGATCACGAGTGCTGACACATAATTTATCATCCTTGGGCACCTCAGTGGGTTGAACGGGGCAGTTTGGTTCTGAGCGATGTTCCAGATGTGTGTTTGACACCTCTGCCTTCTTACACTCTGCTTTTGGTTGTGACCAGCAGAATTCCAGAAGTTCCTTCACTATCTCCGTGTTGTTTTACACATCTCGGCTCCTCTCACACCTTGTAGTTGGGTTTTCACTTCAGTGGTGATTCAAATATCAGGGCTCTGATGTGGAACCCAATGAAATCAAGTGCTTCACATTTGGCAATGGGTATTCCATGAAGGTCTTGGCTTGGGTGATGCTTTAATGTGAGCCACTCCTTTTGTTGGCTTGATCCTTACTGTGATGTATATAAGGATTAATCAGCAAATAGAGGAAGGTACCTGACTTTCTCCTTTCATTGCATTGGGAGCCCTTTCCCCAGGTTTCACCTGGAGGGAGAACACATGAGCCAAATCTTGGGTAAATCTGTTGGTGGCTGTGAGTTTTGGAGTGTATTGTGATCCCTTGCTCTTTGCCTGCTGCTGCATTGGGCCTTAAACTGGAAAACCCATGAGCAAAGCCCTGCTAAATGAAAAAAGAGACAGTTCTTTTATGAGTAAGGTGCTGTGTGCTCTCAGCAACCTGCTTATTGCGCACAAGTTCCTCTTGATTTAACAAGAAGAATCAATTAGAAAGGCAGCCAGAAGTATCACCGTGTGTCATACTAATTTGAACATTGTTTTCTGCAGTTGAAAACTTCATATTCATCAGTAACTTGTTAGATTTATCCCCCTCCCCTCATCCTCCCACCCTCTGATGCACAGAATTATTAAACTTAATTGGGTTTCTCTGGACACTGCTCATTTCTCAAAATTTATTGCAATTATACAGTGCCCATAGCTCATTTATTTTTTGTTTCCTGGTGATTAAAACTTAAGACACTGAAAAATGTTATGTGTGTTTTCCTTTTCATCGCTAATCCTTTCCTCTCCCCTCCATTCAGGACATATTCTGTAGTCATGAATCATTAAAGTAGCAGAATTCACAGGCAGAATTAATTTATAGCTAAGTGTAGGAAAACGAGGACGCATGTCTGGAATCCTGAAATATTTTTAATAAGATATTTTGGGTTTGTTTCAGAATGTGTTTCTCTCAGCAGTGGAAGTGTTGCTGTATGTCTTATATCAAACTGAAGTACAAATTCAGTGCCTGTCCTGAGGGTTCTGTGCTGTGAGATGTTTGCTGGACCCCATCCTGCCCAGGCAACGTGTGCTCCACGCTGAGACACTGCTTTGCCGTGTTGGTAGGTGGGTGATGGAGGGGAAGAGGCAATAATTAGTACCGTTGTAACGACGAGGGGTATTTTTAGCATTAACTGAAGCAGGAGCTAAGCAGAAGGCAGGAGCCTCCCTTCAGGCAGAAGAACTCCCCAGATAAGGCAGCAGGACCGTGTGGCAGGGCAGTGCTGTCTTTGCAGGACAATGCAGACTATCTTAGTTTGATAAATACTCCAATCTGGGGAGTCTTTCCCAGCGGAAGCAGCAGCAGAGCTGTTCAGAGCAGATGTGTGCAGTGGCTGAGTTCCTTCAGCGCTGGGTGGCTGGAGCTGGAGTTAGGGGAGGCTGGTGGGCTCCCAGGGAGCAGGGCTTCTCTCTCCAGCACCACCAGAACACTCTTTGGGAAACGAACTTGCATCTGAAATGTAAAGGTGTCCTCTGGTTCACCAGACTTCTGAAAGCAGCTGAAGGGAGTGAGAACAGTTGAGCAGGGTGAGGTGTAAGTGTGGTACTTGGAGATAATGCAGATAGTTTGAAGTGCTCATCTCTCTGGAGCTGAGGAGCTGCTTTGTGGACAGGGATGGGCCTGTGGTGTGTTGTGGGTCTGGTTCTGCTTGAGGAGCCCACAGAGCTGAGTCCACAAAGCTATCCATCGTTCCTGATCTCCGTGTTAACAGAGGGAAATAAATTAGTATGCAGGCGTTTGTCTCGGCCAGATTCATTATCTTCTTCCTCCTCGTGTCTCCATGGTGAAGGATGGGTGCAAGCCAAGGCAAATAGCAGCCGTCTATTTGCAAGTTGTTTTGGGGACCTTGTTTCTAAGGAGCTGTTACAGGCCCGTTACCCCAGTCTTGCTCACATGGCAGCCAGAGGAAAACACTCCTTTTGACCCAAAAGGGAAGCGAGTCAGGTTTCTCATCTATTTATAAGTTCTATAAAACATTGGCTTTCCTCTCAGATGTTTCTTTGAGTGAGTGAGAAAAATACTCAAGAAGTGTTTCATGTCTGGTGCTTTCCAGCTGAAGGCTCTGAGCTCTTTGGGACGTGGGGGGGTTTAGCTCCAGCGCATCCCTCTGCTGCTGGTCCTGCTCGACTCCTTGTCCTGTCCCTCCACTCCCTGACCAAGAGTCCCTCCCCAGCTCTCCTGTAGGCTCCCTTCAGATCCTGGAAGGCTGCTCCAAGGTCTCCCCGGAGCCTTCTCTTCTCCAAGCTGAACAACCCTAAGTCTCTCAGCCTGTCCTCACAGCAGAGGTGCTCCAGCCCTCTGATCATCTTGGTGGCCCTGTGCTGGACCCGTCCCAACAGTTCCATGTCCTTTCCTAGGTTCTGTTCCTAAGTTCAAGTCCTCTGGCTCAGGTCTGTAAAGTCCTACAGTCAAGTTGATTTCCGTGCAGGGAGAACTGTATTTTGTGCCTCACTGATGAGGCAGAGCAGGACAGCAGCGAGGTGGGGTTATATTCCTTTTCTTTCTGTTGAAAAGTGCTTTCTCCCACAGAAAAGATCCCAAAACTCAATTAAAATAACATCCTGGGAGTGATTCAGTGAAGCAACTGGTGCGATGGTTTTCAGCTGGCTGTCCTGGGTGTGTTGCCATCCCTCGGGAAGCTGTCTCCCTGCAGCAGCGCATGGTGGCAACAGCTTGCTCTGCGTCGGTGTTGGGAATTCTTCCAGTGCAGTGGTGTTTGGGAAAAGCTGTTTCAGTTGGAAAACTCCCTCTTGAAATAGTCTCAAGTGGCTCCTGTGGCTGGTAACACAGGTGTTACACACAGAGTGTCATTTTAAGTTTGGTCTTTGGTGTATCCTTAAGGAAATGAGATTAGAGCCTGAGTGTGCATGTGAGAGACTGACACCTCCTGCTTTTAGACCCAGGGGCTGATTCCAGCCACATCTGATGGAGAGATGGATGTGTCCAGGGCAGGTGAGTTCGTACATGCTTCATGAAAAAAGATGCTATAAATACCTTAGAAGTATCCTTTGTGTGCTCCTCCCAGGAAATGGTCTACTTGCAGGTCATTAAACATCCCTAAAAATCCCCGGAGGAAGGGGTGACCCCTGCAGCCTCCAGTTATGTGTATCTGGCACTTGATTTGTTAGAAGAAAGGAAGAAGAACAGCTGTCATTTGAATATATTCTGTAGAGCTGGATGAAAAATAGAGAGAATGTTGTCCAAAACCATCAAAACAATTTATTTGGCTTTTTTTTTTCCTTGAAATTCAAAATAGTCGTGGGAAATTGCAAACCTCAGCCAGCTGTAGTTTTTTAAGCAATTAATGCAACTTGCTCGGCCGAGTTAAGTTGAATCCTTTTTCCCTTATGAGTCCATTTTTTGACTCTCCAGATTCATGGCTTGAAGTTGATCCCTTAGGAGACAGACACAGCCCTTACCCAGGGCTGACCCCTGCCTGAGCCTTCTCTCTGAGCATTGATTTCTCCTGGTGTTGTGTCTCTGTATCAAGTGATAAAAGAGCAATTTGATTAAGAGGTGATGAGATCCTGAAGTCCATTGGTGTCATAGAATAAGTTCCAAAAACGCTAGTTGAGAAATAGGAATGAGAGACAGAAGCCAGCTCTTCTCACCATTGGCATACCTCTTCTAAAATACAGAAATCTTTTAAATCCCTCCCAGTCATGGCTGAAAACCTGAGTGTGTGTGACACCGGCTCTGGGGACGCTTCCTTGTGGTGCTCACTGGTGGGGGCTGGAGATGTGTGTTCCCCGTGCTGCAGTCACTGCTCTTTACACCTGGGAAAGTGTGAAGAGTGTGTAAATGCTTGCACATACGTGTGTCACTATGGATCCACAGGCTTTTGGTTTCACAGAGGGAAGGAAAACACACTGGTTATTGTTACAAAAGCTTCTTTACCCTGGCTTTTGCTCAGTTTTTGCTGAGTTTATTTTTCTTTTTTGTTGGCTTCATCATCGTCTTGCTGGGCTCTGGTCTGTGGGAACTGACTGCTTCCTTTTCACTTTCACCTTGTCCTTAGACTTTTATTTTATTTTATTTTAAAAAAAGGGCTGTCTTTGTAAGCCCCAGTGTTGCCACCTGCAAAGTAAAGAAAATTATTCCCTCTTCCTAGAGCAATTTATAATGGGTTGATGAAATATGCTGTTGTAGCCAGAGCAGTGTGTGTATCTTCAGGGTTATTCCATTAATCCATATATAAAGATTCTTTACCAAGATTTCTGAGTCTGGAGTGGATAAATGAGTTAAGTAGTGACTTCATCCCCACCACCCTCGTGCTGTGGAGCTGTGTGTGTTGCAAGGTTTCCTGCACCACGATGCACACACACCATCACGGGGGGACGGGCAGAGCTTGGACAGGTCCACATCTGGCTGTTGGGCCATTGCACAGCTTCAATCACAACAATTAGCTCATGGGCTGCACTTCTTCAGAGGCTGAGGCACGTTAGTGGCTGCTTTTAATTTAATATTACTCTACTAAGTAGTTTTTTAGGTGAAATCCCACTGCAGGAGTGGAGTTATGTCATGGAGTTTGTAGGGCCTGAGGCTTTGCCCGTTGTCTCTGGGGTGGTGACAGGTGAGTGAACGTGAGCTTTTGAAGAAGAAAGCCCGGCAGTGCTGCTTCTGCAGTGCACAGCACACTGATGTGTTGGAGATTTAATGGTTTGTTCAATGAATGTAAAAGCTGGTTGCATAAAGGAGATTTATTTTTAAGTGATCATTACCATCTGTCACCAGGTTTCACTGTGCTGCAATAAAAGTGTGTTTCAGATTGGGAGCAGCTCAGGCATATCCAAAAACAAAAAAAAGGACTAGTTTCTCGTGATGGCATTTCCCAGCTCTGCCCTTAGACTCGCCTCTCCAGATGGACGGTGTGTGAGGTTGGAAATGCCCTAAACATGGATGAAGCTCAGCTGAAAGATTCCTCAGGGCAGGATGCAAAACTATTCAGGGAGAAAGAGCTGACCTGGATTGTGGAAGGTGGGAAAATTCCATACATGACTTCTACAGTCCCACCAACATCCTGCGTCCTGCGAAAATAGGGGGATGTGTGCCTGTTGCTGCTTTCCTCTTTACTCTCTGTTCTTTCCTAAGCACTGTTGAAGAGGAAAAAAAGATAAAATTGAGGGATTAAACAGGTGGAAAGGTTTTTTAATTCCATTCACTTTCCGTTCAACATATGCATTTCTTCCCCAGCTGGGAGGTGGATGTCCTGCCTAGCGTGGCACAGACAGACTCAACCAACTTCTGACTGGAAAAGCAGGAGATAAAGTTATTGGAGGAGGGAAGAGAAGCAATAAAGAGAGAGACATGTTGAATCATGATCTATCATCTCTCTGTCCAAGAGTCCTGGTCAGTGCAAAATTGGAGATATTTTTATCTTTGAGAAAAAGACAGTAGGTCAAGGGAAGTGTTAACCTTGAGGTCTGTTGTGGAGGTCGGCTGGACAGTGATCAATGCCTGAAGAGTGTCTAAGAAGTATTTCCAAATTGGCTTTGGGAGAATGTTTTAATGTTCCTTTTCTGTTTATATTCTCTCCAGGAACCTGAAGGTTTGGGTGGTTGCCAAACAGGCCACTGGAACCCTTGGACACTGACCAGGAGGCAGAAAGGACCAGAACCTCAGCTGGGGCAGATCACTCCAACTTCACTGTGCAAGAGTCTTGCTCCTGGTTGGTAACATTACTTGGAGCTTTCCAAGAAACTCTGCCTTTTCTCTGTGTAGGCTTTCTCTTTGTGAGCAGCATCACATGTTAGTCAGGGTTAAGTAACTGGTTTTGGATGAAGCTGGATGAGTAATGAGGAATACAGGAAAAAGGCACCGAAGTTCCAGATCAGCTCAGGGAAACATCAAGTCTACTGCCTCCTCTCTGAGAAGATTCTGCAGAGAAGGTGGACAGGACTACAGTAACCTGGACGGGGAGTTTCTAGCCCATGTCTGTTAATATTTGGCACTGAAGCTTGAATGCTTATGCTCTTCTTGTACTTTTTTTTGGATGATACTTACTGTCATTTTTCTGTTGTTACCCAGAAAGCTATAGGCTTAATGCTGGTTATTTTGACTGCTTTTAGTCTTCCTGTTGATACTCCTTCTTTCTTAGTCTCTGTTCCAGACCCTGTGCTCTTCTTGGTTGATGGCATTACCATTTTGGCATTTTCTTCCCGATCACCAGCTGTGTGTCAAATAAGAAGTTTTGGTTGTATGTGCTTTAACCAGTGATCACTTCATAAACTTAGCAGGGATATTCCCTGGGTGGGAAAATGCACAGAAGTTAGTGACCATGCAAATCAAAAGTGAAGAGAAAGGCTCTAAGTTGGATGGGTTTCCCTGCATTCTCAGATAAACAATAACTATAATGAGGAAAAGGCAAATCTTCCCTACATGATGCAAAGATATACGGTTCAGGAGCTGAAGGAAGCAGATGAATAGTAAATAAAGGTAAATATAACATCCAGTTTTATTGTGGTGCCTTAAGAACAGTTTTCCTGTTTTGTGTTGTCCTGAGAATTCTACCAGACAGGCCTCTGGCTTTTGTGGAAGAGGATTGGCAAAGGCATTTGTCCAGCAGGGCAGTGGGTGTCTGTGGGGGCTTCACACTGAACCTGCGTGTGCTTTGGGAGAAGGTCCATTGGTGGAGTTATGGGCTTGTGGAGCAGAGCCACAGGAGGGGGCTTGCTGGGCCAGGAGTGAGCAGAAAGACCTGGCTGCAAGGGCCAAATCAGCCTGCCTCGGGTGAAAAGGAACAGAGGAATTATTGTTACCCTACTGATAGTCTAATGCTGTGCTATATTTTGTATACCTTTGTTCAAGAAGCCAGGCGTCTGAATACACGCAGCAGGGGAAAACGCTGAGCTGTAGTTTTTGCTGTTTTGTCACAATATTTGGTTTGTAGCTCAATAGCTTTTCTGTTGTATTGGAAAATTCCCTCTTTGGTAACAGAGCACAAATTGCCACAGCAGCTTGTGAGGAATATACTTCTCTTCTGCACGAACAGCATTATTCTTCCTGCTATAAGCTAAAAAAGGTCTCTTGATTTGACACCTGCATTTGGGATTGGGCCAGAGACAGTTTTCTGACAGCTTGGTGAAATTAATACTTCTTTATGACAGAGAGTGCTGCTGCTCGCTGTACGTAACAGCCAGCTTCTTTCCTTGGCACTTATGTCCTTTGCAGGGAAAGGAATTCTCCTCTGTGTGACAGTACTCTTGGAGTGTCACTGGCTTTCATAATGTCTATTAAAAAAGATAATTGTGAGGAGCAGATCGGATCTTGAGGAAGCTTTCTGAACTGAACCCATTTCAAGGGGGGAAGCCAGAGCTGTCAAAACTTTAACTTTCTAATTCCTAAAGAGATGTTAATTCGCTTGGCTGCATGATCTGCTGGGAGTAGAAATGAAACTCCACTTGCACGACCTCTGGTGCCAATCATTATGGGAGGCATCTGCATTTATATTGTCAGTGCACAAACTTTCTTTACTTCCTGAAGCATGAAATCACCTTTCAGATGAAGAAGGAAATACAGCCTCCTGTTCTTGGGAGACGTCGCTGTTCTGTCTGAGGCTTCCCTCACACCGAGGGGTGTCTAAACACCGTGTTCTCCCTCCAGCATCAGCCGATCCCTTGGAAGCTGTTTGCTTTGCATGGGAAAGTTACACTGTTATTTTGAAGGAGATCTGTGACTACTTCAGATTATTTTAGGGCTTCTAATTTTTTGGAACTCCATCTGTTCATATGGAGTGATATGAACCTGGCAGTGTTATGCCATGAACCACTTGGCCAGACCAAAAGAGCTCAGAGAAGCCAGATTTTCTCTCTCTGTCCCTAAAAACTTGTTAGAACCTGGAGGAGATGTAGATATAATTAAAGGTTGAAGCCTTAAAGAAAATATGTTCTTTATTCTTCAAACCAGAAACTACTTGGCATGAGCTGCTTTTATCTGATGCTCACTAGGACACGAATACAGGTGAGCACAAGCTTTGTTTGCAAACACAGTGTGACAAAATACAAGACAAAAAAGACTCTAGTCTGTAGGATTGACTTTTTTTTTTCTCCTGTGAATGTGGCACCTTCCCATGCCAGTTTTGGAAAGGTTCACCATGCTGCATTGTTCCAGGACCAGTTTCAGGCCCGGTGTAAGATGTCCTGCATCTCTTGTAACACTTTTTGGCAGCTCTTGCCACGTTTCTGCATTCTCTGCACACCTTGTGCTGTCCTCGTGGCACAATGAAGATGCCTGCGTGCTGCTCACCTGTCTCGGGTAATTCTGGGGGTGTTGTAGCCTTATAGCTGTCAAATCTAGTCTGACTTCGTGTTCAACATCTTTTTACACAAGCCTTATTGTTCCTAGCTGGGTAGTCTTGGTTATGTGCTTGTTAGCACGTTAAATAACCTGCTTGGGATGTCACCTGAAGTGCTGCAGAAAATCATCAACACCAACTGTGAATTTAGCCCGGGTGCTTTGCTCTTGTGTCTGATACGCCTCGTGTCTCATGTGCTCCACAGGAAAATCCAGCAAAACATCAAAGTTGTGCTTTCCCACCAGCCTTCTCATCCCGAAGAGCCGGGGGAGTGGAAAGCAGCCAAGTGAGTGTGTCCAGCAGAGCCATAACTCACTTCTCCTCAAGCGATGGGTCTGTCACCTCTCGCTGCTCACAGCTGGAGGAAGCAGGAATCCTTCAGCCAGAGCCCAGGAGTGCCAGAGAGTGACCCTCTTAACCTCTCCTCTGCTTCAGTGCCAGCTGGCCTTTTTTTTTTAACTCTCTCTCTCTCTTTTTTTTTTCTTTCTTTTTCCCCCCCAAAAGCCATCTGTACATCCTGGCCAGCAGGAAATCAAAAGAGCAGAAAGTAACTTGTCTCCTTGGTAAGTAGGGCAACTTTTATCGTGTGAGACAGGTTTCTTTTCAAGCTAGAGCCTGCACTGCAGCCCTGGACACACCATGGAGACCCTTTATCAGCAGAGCAGCCAGGTAATGGTTCCACAGCTGACTGTGAGTGGGGCTGCTCTTTGTGCTGTGTCATCTTCTGGTGGAGATGGTGCCCCTTTGGGGGTAGAGACCCCCTTTCTGTAGGTACCAACAAACTGCTTTGCCTTTGCTGCTGCAGTGCTCAGAAATAGAGGCTGAGAACCTCAGGCAAACACAGGGGTGGTTCAGGAACCTGCAGTGGTGTTCCTGCTCAGCAGCCCCCAGCTGAGCTTCTGTGTCTGTTAGTTCTGATAACGCTGTGTGGAAGGTTCTGGAAGTCAGCAAGGACACAGGAACTGGGAAGGACTGGAGACACACTCCTCAGTGCTTATCAGTCTGGGCTTGTTCCTGCTGCTGGGAGCGAGAAGGGGAATCAAAGACCCTGCAGTCAGGCTCCTGCAGCCTCAGACATCTCTTTATGAAGTTCCTAGCTCTGAATGTTAAAGCATGTATGGAAAAAAGTCCCCGAAGAGAGGGAGAATGCTTAGTTGTAGCTTTTTTAATTAGCAGCTTATATTGTGTGTTTATAATAAAGTCTTACTGACAAAGTTGGAAATATTTCTTAGGCTCCAGATGGCTGCCTTTCTTTATGGCTTGCTGTAGGGTACAGACTTTGGTTTTATATATTTTGATAATCTATCCTGGTTATTCAACTAATACACATTGTTCTCCTTGTGCTGCAGCAATACCCTGTGAGAGGCTGCAGCATATGGCTTGGTGAGGGCGATGTCAAGGTTAAGAAAATCTTCTTCAGCTCTGTCTCTCATTTCTTTGTTTCCTTTTTCTGAAGGCCAGGACCTGTGACTTGGGTAAGAGCTCTTTAAATGTTTCCTAGTGACAGGATCCTCATTCTGGGCAGCACCTGTCAATGGGTGGGGAAAGGTCTCAAAGATGATCATCCTCAGAAGTCTCTTCTAAAGGCACCCAGCCTGTGGGCTCTGTTCTAACCCCAAAGGAGCTCACAGCAGCAGCAGCAACAGACACAGGAGAATTTGGTGGAGAGAAAGCACCAAGGGCAAAGCTGCACATGTGTTGTGGGGGTGATGGAGGAGACAGAGCAGAGAACCCCAAACCCCTGTATCTCTCAGCTTGCCACGGTGGGAGGTCAGTCATCAAGATCAGTGCAGCGTCACTGAAACACCTTCAGAGTCAGAATATCATCATCATTAAATAAGTATCTGTTTTGAAAGAGGAAATAATGGAGCTTTAGAGAAAGGAGAATATTGACTTGTCAGGGTGGTGGCATTTTGATTTTATTCCCTCTCTCTTCTCCAGGTTAAAAGATACCTGAAGATACCTGGAGCTCAGATTTTGCCTACAGATGTTCTAAGAACATCATCGCAGAGTTACAAACACCACGGGGCTGCGCTTGAGTCTTGTGTGTCCCCAGCGAGGAAACAGTTCTGCTGCTGTTCAGAACAGACCTGCCACCTAACCCAGCTCTCTCTCTGCAGCATGTTGCCATGTTCAGACTGTTCCCTGATTAAAAGCACCAATCCCGTCCTTAACAAATGGGGAAAAACGAGTGTCACGTGGACGGAGGCTCGGCAGAGAGCACTCAGTCTAAATTTTTCATTTGTTTTTTGGAAAATGGAGTTGAGCCCATGAGGAATGTGCAAAATATTTCTTACATCTCTGCAGTGCTGTTGTCAAACCAGTCAAAGAGTTGTGATTCTGATCAGCTGATGGAAACAGGTCTGTAAGTTTTGGGCCACAGAAACATTTTGGCATCAGTTCTGTATTCATACCATGGAATAAATGTACTGAACCCCTGCATCACAGTGTCTCTGGCTGAGTTGGGTTGGCCTGAGCCTGGGCTTGTCCCAAATGCTCATTCAGAGATGTCTCTGCAGTTCTGGCTGCAGGAGAGATCTCACACACCAAGTGTAAATGAGTGTGCAGGTTACCTGATTGATCAGTGTGCAGTTTAGTGCTCAGGTGTTTCACTTGGTATTCACTTCACAAATGAGAGACGTAAAATGTTTAAATTAAATGAAGCAGAAATAAAAAAAGTATTGATCCTCTTTCCCTCCATCCTTCTTACTAAAAGTTTTTGGTTCTTTTACGTTAGTGGCTGTGCTCTGCACTGGCATTTACACTAATGAAGAGCCCACGATGTTTCCTAAATGCTCCACTGCAAGGACCCTGTTAATACCTTCCATTTATCCAGCAGAAGAAAAGCTCTGGTGATCTCCAACCCCTTGTGCAGCGAACCAAGAACTTCAGAGGGCAGGGAACAGGATTGTCTCCGTCCTTCTGCTGTCCTTCATTCTAGATTCACCAAGTGCCTTGGCCAGGGAGGCAAAATCTGGCAGGGCAGGTCAAAATAAGCTGCCCAGGGAGCACCCAAGGAGCCACCCAAGCGGTGCCTCTTTCCTTCCTTGTGATGACCTTGAGGTTTTTACTCTTCCAAACGTAGGGAATTGCAGCAAAAAAGTAAAAACACCAAAACCAGCTGATGTGTGTGAGGACACACGGGTTTGAGGCTTTAGTTTTGGTGTGGGCAATAAGGGACAGGCTTTCTTTGTGCATCCTGCTGGCAGAACATGAAGGTGTTCACACAAAAGGAGCTGAAAGTGAATTTAAGCTGGAAGTAGATGAGCTGACTCCGTTTTTGATCAAGTTAAATCTAAATCGGTCCTAGATGAGGACTAATTAGGGCAGATCCTGTTCATCTCTTGAGGGCAAATCCCAGGTAGCTTTTTCCTGTGCTGGGTTTGGAGTTGCTGCTGCTGTTGGTTTGCTGTTGTTTGCTTGCTGTTGGATGTGGGGCTCTCACCATGGTGTTTGCCAACACCTGCAAACCCCGATCCAGCCTGGGACCTGCTCTGGCTACTGAACCCCCTGATCATCTCAAAGGTTCTGCTCGTAAGCAGGGGGCCAGGGGGTTGTTAGCAAGGCACTCATTGCCCTGTAATCTTCCTCTGCTTTTCAGATGGCCTTGAAACCCGCCAGCTTTCTGCAAGTGACAGATGATTTATTTTGGCTGCAAGTGGCTGCTGAAGTTGCTCATTAACAGGTGTCGATACCGTGACACTCTCTGCTATAGTAGACTTTCTTTTGATTATTAGAACTTCTTTTACCCTGGGTTCTCAAAAGCTTACTCACAGCAGCATAATCAATATTTTGGTTTCTCTAATGTGGTGGGGTTCTTTACAAATAATTTGTACCATTTTTCTTTCTTTACTAAAATGTCTATTGGAATCAAAAGAACTATTTCCCCATTTCATTCTCCTGGAGATTTTTTCAGAAGTTCCAGTGACTTTGCAATAGCTGGGAATGTGAAGTTCTGTGTATGGTGTGTTTCTTGGATACCTATTTGAAATCCTTGAAATGCTCAAAACTTACATAGTTTGATCAAGCATGTGCAAACAGCACATAGGGACGGATCTCTTTTGATGTTTAACTATGGATAGGAATCAGTAACAGTTACTGTAAATGTCTGGCTTCACTGCACATGGGATGATAAGAACTTTTTTTTTTGGAATAAACTTCTGTGCTGCAGTTTGGGAAACTTCTTGAAGCCAAAGTTTCCTGGGCTAGGGACAGACATTCCTGATCCCAGTTGTGGGATGGTGACCATGGTGTGTGTCAGTGCACACACAACACCTGCCTCTCCCTTGGTACCAGAGTAACGGTCCCGTGTTTTCATCGCTGCTCTGAGAGTGAGCTCTGCCCTTTGCCTGGTACCTGCTGAACTACAACTGAACTACAACAGGCTCAGTCCAGGACAGAGCTGATGCGCAATGTGATTTGTGGAGAGTCTGCATGAATTATTGTCCAATATTTGAACAGGACTGTATTTTTTCCCACTGAAACACTGAAAGGCTCCCTAAGGAACTCGGTGCCACTCCAGGGTCCTCCTGGGCCGTGTCTCCCATTGCTCTCCTGCTTTGTTAGCAATTAGTTTCTTTTCCCCTGAAAAAAAAGATTATGTTTCTTTTGAGGAAGATTTTCTAAATGGAATTAGTCCATTACCAGAGCAGAGGGAAAGTTGTTTTTGTTTTGTTTTGTTTCTCTAAATAGTCTTAGAGGATTCAGTCTAATGCTTAAATCTCTGAAGTTGATAATAGGATGTTTTTCCCACTCCCCAGCGATGTCTGCTTAAGTGTTTCTAGAGAATTACACAAATAGGGTTTGAAACAGGTGAATATTCTCTTCAAGCATCACATTAGCAAAATGTACATCTTCTTTGGGATCTTTTTTTGTTTTTATTCCCAGCAGCAAGAGGAATTTAAAACCCGGAGCAATTCAAGGACTCATGCATCTGTCTGGACTCTGAAAATCAGCAGGACAAGGTGTGTCAGGTGCAACTTTCTGGAGGAGACTGGTTGCTTATTTCATGAGGAACCCCTTTTCCATGTTTCCATGTGTTCCTGCCACCGGGGAAACCTGCTGCCCCTGCTCTTCTGCAGGGGGTCACTCGGTGGGGACTGGATTTGGGTTGTGTGTCGTGCTTGTGATGTGTCTCTGAGTTTTGTCATGAGTGATTTGCTGGGTGACAACAAGTGGGGCTATTGCAGAGGGAAGATTAGAACAGAATTGTTCTGGCCCAGGCTTTTAACTACCTGAGAAAGCAACGGTCTTCCCCATTCTGTAAAACCTTTATAAAAAGCCGTGGTATCTTTTCCTTTTTCTTTCCACAGCTGTCAAAATGGTACTTAGTGAGTTTATCCAACAGCCTGTGAAGTGGAGGTGTAGGCACTGAGCTGATCCTGTTCTAATCATTGACCTTAAGTGGAAAGAAGGGAAAGATCAAACAAATATGTTTTTCTGATCTTTGCAAAGCTGCCAAAGCTAACGGGGTTGAATTCATCTGGGACAAAGGAGACGCTTTTGTTTTTTTGCCTCTTTCAGCTTGGTCGCGGTTTGGATGGCGCTCGGCTGCTGCAGCTGGAATACAAAACACCTCCCTGGCATCCTCCACAAGCCAGGTCTGGCTCCTGTAATGACAGTGCCACCCAGAATATCCTGGTGTATTTCACACCTCTCTGCTTCTCAGCTCCTTGGTAAGCAGCCCCAATTCACACAGTGGGGTTTTTTGACTGGGGGAAGAGTTTTGGGGATCATTTGCCATTCCTGCACTCCTTTAGCTTGGCCACAAAAAATCAACCCCAATCAAAGGTTGATCCAAACACGCCTGCTTTGTAAAATGACAGAGGAGAATTTTTAAAATGTGGATCTCATTGTTTTGTTATCAGACAGAGGGCTGACATGAAACCCCCTGGAGCTGTTCCTTGTGTCCTCATGCTCAATGCTCGGATGCCGAACACCTGCTCACACTTCAGCAGCTCCCACACGTACACATGGCACAGCCTGCCCAATATTCCTGTATTCTTCAGGGTCACTGCGCTGCAAATAGAGCTGAAAGCAAAGCCGTTCTTGTTAAAAGGTTGTTAAAGTTTTGAAAAGGCCAGAACTGTTGGGTAAGGTTCATGTAGCAAAGTGGTTCATGTAGTGAAGTGGTGCCACATTGATGGTAAATGTCAATTAAACAGTGTGGGCTGATCTGGTGTGATCTAAAGCCATCTCATCCCATCTTACAGAATCACAGGATCTTCATGGCTGGAAAGGACCTCTGAGATCATCGAGTCCGACCACACACACACAAACCCCTACACCTCGGCCACCAGAACCTGAAGTGCCACATCTACTCATTTCATAGAATCACAGAATGGTCAGAGTTGGAAGGGACCTTAAAGATCATCAAGTTCCAGCCCCCCTGCCATGGGCAGGGACACCTCTCCCTAGAGCAGGTTGCTCCAAGCCCCATCCAACCTGGCCTTAAACACTTCCAGGGATGGGGCATCAACAACTTCCCTGGGCAACCTGTTCCAGTGCCTCACCACCCTCACAGGAAAGAACTTCTTCCTAAGATCTCATCTAAATCTCCCTTCTTCCAATTTAAACTATTCCCCCTTGTCCTATCACTAGACTTCCTGACCAAGAGTCCCTCCCCAGCTNAACTTCATGCCATTTGCATTAGCCCAGCTCTTTTCTTAAACACCTCCAGGGATGGTGACTCCCCCACCTCCCTGGGCAGGCTGTCCCAGTGCCTGACCACTCTGTCAGTGAAGTCATTGCTCCTGATCTCTACTCTGAAGCTGTTGTCTGCCGCGGGACGTTGCTGCACCCCCGCTGCTGGCTCCTCACCAGCTCAGGTGATAGATTGTGAAGGTCGTTTACAAAGACTGAGAGGTGAATTGTTCGTTATTGGAAGGTTGTTAATACATTCTCTGCGTGTTAGTCAGTGTGGCCCAGAATATTTTTCTCCCTGAATTACAAAGTGAAAGAAAAACACGGGAACAGAAAGGAGCTCAGCTTTGTTCCCGTCGGTGTGCTGCTCCAGGTGCCTGCCCTGTGGTGGAATGACTTGCTTTCACAGCAGTGTAAGCATTTGCAGGAGTAAATAATAATAATAAAACCAATATGAACACTAATGAACTGAAAGAAAATAACTTCCAGAACGTCTGATGGATGTTAAAATGTAATGGCATGTACCCAGCAAGTGGTCCTGTCACCTGGCTGGCAGGAGCTCCTGGCTGGGCCGGGCTGTGTGGGTGCTGGGCTGGCTCTGGGAATGGGACAGCCCTGCTCGGGGAGCCAGCAGTTCTTTGAAGGATTCTTCTTCCCCCTGCAGAACCCTTAAAGGCTCTCTGTCCTTCCCATGGCAGCTCCTTTCCAAGTGTTCCCTGCTCTGTCTCCTCCAGGCACCACCTGTGATGCCCCATCCACACACGTGCTGTCCTCTTCTCAGGGACCACAGCATCCAGGAAAGTGTGGTAAAAGCTCTGGTTGCCTGAATTTAAAAGGGGGCCCTGGATCAAGCGAGGACTAAAATACCCCAGAAGCGATTTCCTTAGTTACCTGCACAGAAGCGACTGGATATATTCCCCCTGCAGCTCAAGTGTAAGCCAGGAGGAAGGAGGGAGAGGGTCTGGGACAGAAATATTAACTGGAATCCCTCCCCTGGGTGATGGATGGCTCGGAACCGTGCTGGGAGACCGTTGGGATTCAGGCAAGCCAGTCTGGCTGCTTCTTTCGTTAAAGCACAGACTCAGTGCTGTGTTAAAGGACAGGATGCAAACAGCTCTGAAATCAGTCACCCTGAAAGGCAAAGCCCGTGTTTGATGCAGGAAACAATTTTCACTCACCAAGGACAGGACTCGTAACAAAAAAAGAGTCATTTGAAAAGCTGGTGCTTCAGAAACCTGAGAAAATGTGTGTTTTTCAACTGCATTTTGGGATGTTATTAAACAAGTGCTTGTAAATTTGTTCTGTTCTGTTAAGTTTTCTGTAGAAAGTCGGGGTTATTTTTTTTTCTCTCTTCTGACCTCCTACGTTTTTATATTTATCTCTTCCTATTGCAGATGAAATCCAGAGAGAGGCTGCTGTCTGCAACAGTTTTTATGAGAATCCACCAAGAACAAAGATCTTTCAGCTGTATTGAAGCCAACATGCCTGGTTTATAGGTCTGTCTGTTCCTTTCCCTTGTATTTTATCATTTATTCATCAAAAACTGCAGCTTGGGAGACAAAAATGTTATTTAGAAATGGCTTTGGCCAAGTTGTCTGAGGGAAAACAGTTTTAAAAGCTTTAAGTTAAGGTTTTTCATTGACTTCATCCCTGGCGGGGTTCAAGGCCAGGCTGGATGGGGCTTGGAGCAACCTGTGGGAGGTGTCCCTGCCCAGGGCAGGGGAGGCTTTAAGGTCCCTTCCAACCCAAAGCAGTCTGTGATTCTATGATTAAAAGTAGCTCTTCAGTTTTGAAACACAGCTGAAATTTCCAGGATTTTTTGAAGCAAAGGTCTGAGGCATATTTTTTCCCCAGTGATCTGTGTGGGATTGCTGGCCTCCAATTGCTGATACTGGTTATTCTGAATCTTCCTTCTAGATACTTCTCTCTAATTTTCAGCCCAAATAGTGTACTAATTGGTTCTTATGCCAACCTTGTCCTTTTCTTTAAATAGTTTTTCTGGCTCCATAATGCCTGCTTCCCTGGGAGTATTCCCTCCTTGTGCTCCTAGTGGTGCTTACAACACTTTTCCTTTTTAATTATGGTTTTCTATAGGACAAACAACCATGTCCTTTTTAATTTTTTTTTTTTTGCTTTTATCCAAGATGTCACAGGCTTCTCAGCAGTATTTAGTCACAATGAACATATTCTATGTGAGCACTGATGTTTTGGATAAATTTCACTACTTTGTAGGGGTCAAAGGGTGGAGTTTGCCTTTGGATGTGTGTATGTGTGCACCAAAGGAAGAAGGGAGCGTGTTTAAAAGAGAACTCAACTTAAAGTTTGATAGAACACCTTGTAGGGCAGTAGGAAACCCTCTGTTGATTTCAGAGGGTTGGCAAAACCCCAGCCCAATAGGTAATTAACTCTGTAATTTGACTAATTTTTCTGGTACTTGCTTAATGCTCATCTGTGTTGCCTACTTGCCGTAGTTTCAGAAACGCTCTGCGTCAGCTCTCACTCCTTCAGCTTCCTCCGCTCAGGTCTGGCTCCTTCTTTGCTTTCCAAAGGTGAAGGAGTTCAGGAATTCCATCAGGAACACTGCTCCGTGAAAGGGAACCAGCACCCAAAGGGGCAGAGTCCGGGAGGAGCTGATGGGCTGCAAGAGAGAGCCAGCAAACAGGATGGGGAGGATGAGCAGCAGCTGATTGTTATTGCAGTGGTCACCACAACACCTTGAGAACTTGGGGAGGCTGTGAAATTAATTGCATGCAGAATAGCACTCAAGGTGCTTAATACTTTGTCTCCCTGGGACAATTTGCTAGAGGCATCTTTTGAACTACAAATACAAAGCAGGGAAGATGGGGCCCTCTCTGGCTGTGTCATCCTTCATTTTAATGAGGAAAAAATGTCACACAGAGCAGTGTGAGTTTGAAATATTGTAATATGCTTCAGTTTTATGTCAGAGTAAGTATGTTTCTTAAACGAGCCCTAATGATTCTAAATTCTAGACCTTGTTGACAAGACATCTGCTTACTTGGCCTGTGGTTTGTGTCTCATCTATAAGCTCATTATCATATATATTAAAAGAAACCTATTAAAATATTTGCATTTTAAAATGACTGATAAACCCCCCCTACCCATCTTTCAGCAACTTGTTCCTTTTGTCGTGCAAAACATTCCACTGGGGAGAGAGAAATATTTCAGTTATTTTCAAGCCATTTAACATTTGGGTAATTCTTATAATTACTTTTCCCTTTAATTGTTAAAGCTGGAAGGCTTATATAATATCACTTTTAAAATTCATAGTTCAATGTAAATAATCTTCTCTGTACCCACAGACCTCTCAGCTGGGATGCTGACTATCACCCTGAGGGTGCTCATTCTTTCTTTTGGCCTTATTTATTATTTCCTTCTCTCCTCATCAGTTTCCTATTATTCTCTTTCCTGCCTCTCCAGCTCTCTGGCTGCTCCTCTAATGGGTGAAACAGCACTTGAAGCCACGCTGGTTGTTTGTTTAAACAAATCAGGTCAAGATGGAAAGAGCAGGTGATGGCAAAGACATAATAAACCTGATGGAGAAGCTCATCAGGCTCTTGAGAGGTCCTATCATTTTAGAATATCTCCCACCTGGACTGGGGGCTCTGAGGGCTTTAGAGTCAGCCCCTCTGGCCCAGCACAGAGCGTGGGAAGTTCTGCTTTGGTTGTCTGGGTCTGGTCCTGCCTTGTCACTGCGTGGGGACAGGCTTGGATGAGTCTGGCTGCTCAGCCCTGTCTCAGCTCTGTTAAGTTCCACCAAGAGCAAGGTGGTGGCTTGTGACTTGTACGTGGTTCTTCTGGGTCTCATTCCATGTGAGGACTAGGAAAACACTAGAATATCCCCACCAGCTGCCTGCTGTCCAGCCCGTTTCCTAGGTCCTGGTTGTGGCAGAACCTCCACCCCAAGGATGAGAGGCTGCTCCAGCAGCTACCAGGGAAACAGCAGCTGAGAAGAATCACAAATCATGGAATGTCTAGGTTGGAGGGGACCTTTAAGATCATCTAGTCCAACCATCAGAAGGTTCAGCTGCTTTCCAGAACCTGCTCAGCACGAAAGGCATCCTCTGGGCAAGATGTTTTCCCCAATGAGCTCGGCTCCTGGGAACCAAAGGGGAGGTACCACTGGCTCCATCAGCAGCCCCAGATGGTGCCTGTCTCTGGAGGAGCAGGTCACCTCTGCTGGAAGAGCTGTGTGGCTTGGGGGGCACCGCTCTGTCAGTGCACCCGCTGGGGCTGGCATCCACTGGCACCGTGCTGGGAGTGTTCCTTCAGGAAAAGGGAGGAAAAATGGAGAAAAAATGAGATAAATTTCGTCTGGGGTACTACAGGTTCCTCTGGGAAGGGTATTTCTTGGTGACAAGACTAGCAAGGAGCAGTTTTGGCGGCTACGGTTCTCATCCCTAACAAGGAGAGATCTTTATTGCCTGATAACTCTCCTTCCAGTTTCCTCTCAAAAGAAAGATCTAAACTGTGGCGGTTTCTTAAAACATCCTCAGTGCCTTCTCAGGCTTTTAAACCGTTTTGTTGCATATTGAAAGCAGCAGGATGGGGAAAGGAAACAGCTCCTGCTGCTTCTCGAAAGCGGTGTGTGTAACATCACAGCTGGAAAGAACATGTTTTATGAACCTGATTTATGCCTCTGCTGTGTGGCAGAAAACCTGTGCTTTTGGGGGCCTCATCCTGGCAGGGCCTGATCGAGGTGGGGAGGAAGGATTTAATTAAAAGCAACCACTGGTTTGGGGATTGCTGTCTCTGCTCGTCCTCTGCTGCCTTGCAGGGGGAAGCACGAGGTGCAAGGGCAGGAATCCCCGGGATATCTCCTCCATGCAGCCCCTAACATGCAGCTCCAGTCAGCCCTAACCCTGCAGAGGCACAACCTGGGCTCTTTGTCTGGGTCCATAACCACTGGGGGAGGACAAGCTGCTGTGACTTCACCTTACCTTGCTTTTTCCTCTCAGACAAGGCATTTTGTTACCAATTTTAATTGACTGCCAACTTCTTTTCTTTTTATTTTTAGGCGGTCCCTGTTCTTAGACTGAGTCCCTCACGGTCCAGAGCTTGGTGTCTGTCCCCAGCGTTGGGGAGGCTGATGGATCACTGAGGCAGAGAAGGATGAGGTATGTGAGCACCTTAAATGACTGAAAGCTGCAGGAGTGAGATGTTTGTAGGGGAGCTGCAGCTGCAGACAGCAGTGGCCCTGGCTGGAGCTGGTCCCCGTGCCTGGCCCTGGTTGCCATCATGGGTGTCTCTGCATGTGATGTGCCCTAGTGAGGACAAAAAACCAGGGAATCTGTTTCCTGCTTCTCATCTTCAGGAATGTGGTTGTTGGTTTAGCTGCCCACACATCCAGCAGTGAACATTGAATACAGGTGGCTCTGTCCTCGTGGTGTGTGATGTGCGACATGGTGATCTTCAGGCAAGCAGCACCAACACTGACCAGGAGCCTGGTGTGGTGATTTCTCTACAAACCCACTGAGATGTCCCTGTCCTGCATCCTGAAATCTCAGAGATGTTTAGGAGGTGGGGAGCTTGGTTTGAGTAATGTGGGAGCTGGAGCACACTCAGATATTTCAGCCGGGCTCCCGGAGGCAGCCAGTGGTGGGTCTGGAAACCTCCTCTGTCCTCACTCTGCTGCCCGTATCTCCTACCAGTCCTGTGTGCACCCCATGCATACACAGCCTGGTGACACTTACCATTAACAAAGAAGCTGTTATGCTTTATGAAGTGTTGGAGTATTTTATCTTCTGGTGGCTGTTGTGGTGTCCTTCCCTCTCAGCGTGAGGGAAAGGGAGCAAGATCCTCCAGAGAGCGATGTCCTTATTAATGATGAGTTCAGCCGAGCATGTGCTGGTGCCTCTGTCACTCTGAGCTGTGGTTATCTGCAGAACAGGGATAGAAAATGAATATCTAATCTTTAAAAAGGGCTTTGGAAGATTACTTCAACCTTTACCCTGCCCCAGCTGAGCTCTGCTTAAATCCCAAAATGATCTAAATAACTTTTGTTTCAAAGATGGGTGTCAGCGTACCACGCTGGAATCGCGCAGAAGCAGCTGGCAGGAACTGGCTGGTGAGAGAAAAATCATGTAAAAACAAAAGTGGGGAGTGTTTCCTTTTCAAATTTCTTTTTTTCCTTCTTATTGTTAATGAAGAAATGTGGAGCTGTGCATGTTGGAACAGAGCGTGAGGAGCCAGGGAAGGTCAGACAGGGAGGACTGTTCCTAGAATGCTAACAAGAAATGCTGACTCCTAACTCGGTGTGGGCTGAATTCCTTCCCTGTGTCCCTGTGACTTCATGGGCTCCCAACGAATTACTTGGATGTTGATTTTTCACTAAAACTTTTAGGAAAAAAAGTAAATACATTTTTCAGTAGCCTGGAGGAATTCCACCTGTATCAGCACCAGACTCATTAGTCCTGCTGCTGGAACACACTCACTCACGCACCTTCACCTGGTGCCTGTGCCCCACAGAGCCACCCTGCCCTGCTCAGTAGTTTCAGTGTACAAACAACATGCTAGGAAAACATTTCTTTAAGACTTTTTTTAAAAAAAAATCTTTTGGTCTTTCCTCTTTGTGATAAAATTTCTGTACCTGCAGACAAGAACTTCAGCAGCGAAATGATCTTCCCCGTTACACTGAATTTCTCCAAAGCCCTTGTAGATCTTAAAAAATAATTCTGAATTCTAAAATACATTAGAAATAAGTATGCAAAGTGCCAGGAATCTGATTTTGAAAGGAGCTGAGGTCAAGAGGGGAAGGGTCTACTGAGTAATACGAGGCTGCTCAGAACTGCTTGAACATTCACAATGCAGGATGTGGGTCAGTCCCTTCCCTCCTCTGCTCCTTTCTGCTTTTTTCCCATCAGAAATGCTGTTTTTACCAAATAATCTTCAGAGCCCAGTGATTAAAAAGTCTTTCCTGTGAGCAGTACCAAGATGCTGCCATCCTTCATGTTACCCATGAACACCAGTGATCATCCCTGTAAAACTCTGCACGTTCTGTTAAACGCTGTCATTTATTTCAGTGCATTTATTGCCATAAAACATCAATGACAGTTTAATTAAGAGCTTAAATTTTTTATACGGCAAATTAGAAATATTTATGGAGGAGCTCATCAAAGGCAGAATATTAGAACAAAACAGGTGTTTTTGCAGAAGCACAAATAAAATGTCTAACAGTAAACATTAAAAAAAAATCAATTATTAATCATGGTTCTTTTCATTCCCGTTGAATTGCCTTCCAGAGCCTCTGCCTGACAGACTCTGCAGCTCTGTCTCACCCCACACTTGGTCTGGGTGTTTGTGTGCTGCAGTACAGCTGGGTGGGTTATTTGCTGATTCAGAAACCAATCTTGGGTCCAAACTAAGATGAAAGTTCTAAACTGATGTGGCCAAGTGTTTGAGTCCCTGCTGATATGCCCTCTCGGGAGAGATCTCTGCTGTTTCCTTGGCATGGGCAAGTTTTCACTCCTAATTTTAGGATTTCCTCACTGCTGCTGACACCAAACCCAGGAACTCCGTTATGAACCCTTTGGTGGCCTGTGAAACAGTGTGATGTTTTCTAGCTTTGGCTCACGTTTCCAGTGTTGGAATAAAGTTGGTCTCTCATCTGAGATACCTTGGGCCTCTTGCCCAGTCCGGTGGGAGATGTCTGGGATCTGGGGCTGCCACCTCATCCCTCGGTGAGGCAGACTCTGCCTGGTGCTTCATCACTTCTGGTGCTTCTCTTCTCTTGGCAGGTGGTGGCAGATCCTTCAATGCTCATCACTGTCTTTAGTTTTACATCAACATCTAAAAGTTTTTTGGCCTTTGACTTACTGCCATCTGTAGGTTTCCTTCAGCTCAGTTCCTTTCTGGTGATGTTGTCTTAAGGCATGCCCTCTTTGGGACACTGGGGTTTGTCCCAGCAGGCTGTAAATGACGCAGTATTTATGGCTTGCTCACATACATTGTGGAAAATAGTTGCTTTTGGTTCCACTGCAGAAATGGCTGGGTTGTGCCTGGACTCACGTTACAAAATCTCTGCGTGCTTTTTGGAGAGAAAAACTGCATATAATTTTCGTCCAGGTTTCTGCTTATCTCCAGGCTGGTGAGGACAGAGCCCACCTCTGCACCAAGGATTTAGCAGCACAGTGTCACCAGCTGTGCTGAAGCTGTCTGATTCGCAGCAGGTGGCAGTAAGGAAAAATGCAGTTGTGGTGATGAGCAGGAGGGGTTGGAGGTGTTTTCATTTCTATAGCTCAGAACATATTCCTGTCTAAATTTCCCTTGGTGAGGAGAAGCCCAACCTAGCAAGAAGATCTGTGTTGCTAAAGGTTAGAAAGAGAGGTCAGGCAGGGGTTGTGCCTTGTGCAGGGAGAGGCAGGACCAGGACAAGCCACCAGGTGTTTGCAGTCACCTCTGATGAGGGTGGAGGAGGCATCTGAGCTGCAGAGGGGTTTCGGTTGCTGCAGGAGGATCTGGGGGTTTGGCAGGAGGTGTGGGGCTGAGACAACACCTTGGTACCCAGTCTGAAAAATCCTTTTAAGAGGTAGAGATGAACTTCCCTCACTGCTGGCTGCGAGGCAGGAAGGAGAAATGGAGTAACCTTGAGATCGTGCTCCTCTGTGCTGTAGTGAATCCAGCAGAGTGGATCGTGAGCATCAGTCTTACAAGAGGTGAGGGTAAAGAAGAAGACAGCTTGCTCGGGAAGGAAGAAGGAAGTATGTTTTCCTGTAAAGCATCCTGAATCTCTCTGAATCAGAAGAAACAGGGTCGTGGTGATGCTGGAGTGGTTGCCCTGCTGAAGGTGAGTTGTTGCTGTAACTCCCCAGCTCCTCAGGCAGGTGATGGGTGCTGGTGGCCTGGTGCAGTGAGGGACCTCATCCTTTGGTACCTTCTTGTGGGATGGAGCCTTCCTTGAGGATGAGCCCTGACTTCATCTGTAGTTGTTCTTTGCCTTCTGCCCTTTATATACAGCAAAAAGCACGAGATGAAATGCTTATCTGAAGGCTTTGCTCCCACAGTTAACCTCTGGCAGGAAATCACAGAGTTTTTCTGAAACATTAAGACTGTGCAGATAGATGAATCTTTGCTGTACCTTCGCACTGATGGCAGTGCTGTGGAGAAACTTCATATTGCCAGGTGACCAGCCCTCTTTGGTTGGTGTGTTGTCCTGTTCCCCTGTGCTCAGCTGCCAAGTGACTTCGTTCCTCACTCAAACTCCTAATGGAGCTATTGGTGTTTTTTCCAGCTACTATTGTTGAACTCAGTGGGTGAAACTTGGCTGGCAAAAGGCCTGTTGGTCGCAGCGGAGGCCAGATTCCACATATTGCTGTTTCTCTGTTAATGAGTGGATTTATGTTTTTCCCCTTCCCAGCCTTCACAAACAATGGAAGGAACTGCAGTGGGTGCCTCTCGTGGTGTCTGCTGCTTAAGAGAGTGAGGGAACAAATTAAACTGATTAAAGCACATTTATTCTTTGTGATGTAAATTTGATGACTTAATTCTAGGAACCAAATGGCAGGCGAGTCGGTCTGCTGGCTTTGCCAGGGCTGCAGTATATGAAAATGATGAGGGCCTCAAATGCAGAGGGTTGCAGTGACTCAGACAGTGGAAACAAGTTCGTTGTAGCTCTTTGATTAGAGGCTCAGAGCTCTGCATCCAGTGCTGGCTGTGATACCCATCCCGCCTGCATCTGGAGTGAGCAAAGAAATGAGGCTGTTGGTTAAGAATCTTGCCGTCTTTGGAGGAGCAGAGCATGTTCCCTCTTAATTCTTCCCTCCAGGGAAGTTTTAACGTTAATGCTGTGGACTTTTTCTTTTGCTAAGCTCTCCTTAACTTTCAAATTATAGCAATGCTAATCCTTCTCCTGTTTTCAGTGCCAAAACCCTTACTCTCTGAAGCCACAGAGGGTAAGTGGTGTCACTGGAAACACAGAGCAAAGCTCTGGTCGTGCTGGTGGGGGAAGGAGGAGAAAAATAGCCCTTGTCTGGCTGCTTGGTTGGAAATGAAATACTGAGGAGTTTCACCTGGAGAGTTCCCTCTGGCTTTTCTTGACTATTGATTTTATTCATCTCCTCTAAGTCAGCCAGGAAACTGATGGGGGAAAGTCATGTGCCAGTTCAGAATCATTTATCCTATGGATGCCCTGATCAAAACTCCCCCAGGATGGCATTAACCTCTGCATTGATCCACTCAGGGAGCCTCACCTGGCTCCTGGGGCTGCTGTCTGCTGGGTGGGAGAAGAATGCCCCGTGGGGAAGAATGAGTGAGCACCTGGGAGTTCCTAGAAATCTGCTTTCTTGCTTCCCTAAGTTGTGATAGTTGTGGGGTTTTTTTTGAAAACTCTTTTTCTTTTCAGTCCCCATTGGTCTGCCTGCGTTCTTCTGAAGCTGAAGAATGTTCGTAGCCCTGGGGATGTTTAGTTGTTGTCAGTAGAGTGTGTTCCTCCTACTTGGTGGGTTTTTTAATGAGAGCTTTTTAGAATTGAAAAAAAAAAAAAAGAAAAAAGCAACACTCAACCCCAAACCACCCTCACTGTTGTGTGTGATTTATGGTGTCAGAGGAGCTAATTAAAAATAATAGGGAGGAAACTGCCCAGAAGAGCATAATTAGAATTGAATCCAAATGGAAATCTCAGTTTTGGCCTTTTTTTCTACTTTCTCCTGAATTTGAGCATTGTGGGATGAAATTTATTCTGTTTTATGCCTAAAGTAGAACACAGAAACCGGAGTCATCTGAGAGCAGCTTAAGTGTGGAAGGTGTGGTTCGTGCATCTGTGGAACTACAACCTTTTCAGTGTCTCTTTAACTATTTGAGCACTTCTTTTTGAAATTATGTCCTTAAAAAGTAGGGTTTTATGGTAGTTTTTGTTGTTCTGTAGGAGAAATCTAACAGTAATCTCAGGAAAACTTCCTGTTGCTCTGGTTAGCAGTAACTGTTGTTCCTGTGGCTGTTCCTGGGTGCTGTCCCCCTCGTGGTGCATCTCGCTGCCCCCTGGACGAGTGGTTTGTGGCCCTTGAAGAAGAGCTGGTTCCACTCTCTCCTTGCAGTTCTGAGAGTCCTTCCTGGATGTTTTATGAACGGAGAAAACTATATTTAACAACGCCAGTAAAACAAACCCAGAGGTTCCCCGGCACGTAGGGAGCGTAGTGCAGGTTATAAATATCTGCCTGAGAGTTATTTCAGAGGAGGGAGCAGCGTGGGCTCCATGGCAGAGGAAGGCAGTGTTCCTGTGGGCAGTGGGGAAGGATCCAGCTGGAGTCCTGCTCACCTCGGGATGAGGGACTTGCCTGCCAAGGTGTTATTGTTGCTTGTAGGAGCTCTCCAAGTCCTCCTGCCACATCCCTCTGGGAAACAAAAGCTGATGGATGTGCGGCTTGGTTCTGATGGGTCTGCTGCTGCCATGAATGCATCTGCTGCCTTAAGAAGGAGGTGAAACACTGGATGGTTATGGTTTAAAACTCGATTACTTATGGGAATAACCAGAATGGCTTTTTGGTCAGCACAGCAGAAGGTGAAAGAGGGGTTTGCAGTTGAGCTGCTCCCTCAACACACTCAAACCAGAACCGTCTTGTGCTGCCTGCATCCAGAAACTTAGAATAACTGCTGAGGAGTATCCGAAGCATTCCTGCCTGTGGGCTTTGAGGGAGTGAGGGTTCCACTCTTAAATTGCCACTCCTTGGTGGTGTGGAGAACCTGGCCTAGCATAAAGTTTGGTGTGTGTCTGCCCAGCCCAGCTCTGGTGGCCAGACTCGGAGATGATGAGAGGTGAGAGGGACGTGATTAGCGTGGTGGCCAGCCAGAGCTAATGTCCCTGTGGGGGATCTGTGAGGTGGGCATGGCTGGGGGGCTGAGGTGGAGGGGACTCACCTGTGCCTGCAGCAGATGGCATGGGTGCTGTGTTAGAAACCACAGTGTGGTGGTGGTTGGACACTAGAAGTTTTAGTCAAGCTGCTCAAAGGGCTTCTTGTTGTAATTCCATGAACTGAGCCACTTCTCTGCCCACTGAGGCACCCAGAGACACCACCGGGAAATGAGGGTGTTCTCTGGCTCGGGGTGTGGATGGATCCAGGGGAATCCTTTCCTGTGCTGTGGGATGAGGAACAGTGTTCAGTTCCAAAGCTGTCACGTCCTAGTTCTTCATGAGGTGGTGCTGTCCAGCCCATAGGTGTGATAGAACAGCATGAATTCTCTGTTGTGTTGGTGGGTGACCACCTTGTGTCAGTCACAACTGTTGCACTTCTTTTCCCCATTTCTATAGAAACACGAGGTCAAATACTATCTTGAAATATTTATGTTATTTTTCAGAGCTGTGGATGAGCTGGCATTTAAAAACTGAGGTATTTTCTTTCTGTTTAATGGCCCTGAAGTTCCCAGAAGTGTGTTCAGAATGAAAATTAATCAAGGGTCCTGCGGATAAAATGTTGTGTGATCACGTAATTAAAACCATGCATACATAGAGTGGGGCCAAACTGAAGTTGCATGGGCAGTTCTAATTCTGGCAATTCTTAATTTTGGAGTGCTTGGCTCAGCAATAGAATGCTGTTTTGTTGTAGTTCTTGGATGTAATTGAAAATACACTGGGAGATGAACAAGTGAAGTAGGAAACAACGCTGGAGATAATTACAAGCAGATCTTGGTTTCAAGCAGAGAAGTTAATCTTCCTTTGGGCTCTTGGGCCTGTTTTAACGGGGTAATTAGCCATAGACCCTGTGGCTTTTGACTCCCAGTCCCAGCTCAAAGCCCTGTGTCCTAATAAACAAGGACACGGAGTTCTGTGGCCGGGAGAAGCTGTCAGAGGCACATGTATTATGCATGTTGGAACCCTGGGGAAAGCAGCCGGAGTTCAGCTGGACCCCGTTTACTTCAGCAAGGACATACCTCCAGCTGGTTCCAATGAGGCGAAGAACCACTAAAGCAATTTAATTCATCTGAATGCATCAATTATATCAGCCCTCTTTCTCTCCTCTTCCTCTACAGTGTCTTTCACGTGCAGAAGGGTACAGCCATGGCTGAGCTCAGCCTGGCAGAGCTGTGAAACAAGTCCATTTGACTGCTTCTTTACCTTTTCCCATGCTTTGTTTTCGGGTCATGGGATCCAGCCCTTCTGTTTCCCCTGCTCTGCTTGGATTTTCACTTCTTCCTTTGCCTTTTAAGGCTCACACACCCTCCTGCAGAAGGCATCTGGGAGGAGATGAGCTCTGTGGCCAGTGGGGCTGCTGCAGAAAGGCAGTTGGTGGGTTTGAGGTACTTGGGAAGGGTTCTCCTCTCTGACAGTAGCTTGCTGGCCCATTTCAGATGATCACATCCAGCCCTTTTAAAACTGGAACAGACCTGACAATGCAGGGAGACTTGAGATAGTGGTCCTGGGCTGAGCCATATGATTAGTAGCTTGATGGCTGCGATCTGTGCTGCCAAGCCCTGCAGGATCATCCTGAGAAATCCATCAGCCTCAGAGCCATGGTTTTTTATTTGCTCTTTTTTTCTTTTCAAGAATACTTACGATAATAATGGATAAAGATTATCCTTAGCTTTTTTTTTTCTTCTTAATTTGTGGCATGCATTTTTCCCAGGCGACTGGGAAGGAAGGCTCTTGCCAAGCTAGCAAGATAAACAGTGAGTGGAAGTTCTGAAAGTTGAAAGGGCAGGCTAATAGGGAAGAAAAAACAAACACTACTCTCTGCTTCTTAGGGATGTTAACATTTTCTCAGGCCTACGGAGTGTTTGCTGCTGGCTGGTGTCTGTAGGGCTGTTGGCAGGGCATGGTGTGGGGCTCACCTGGATGTTGGCAGAATGAGCTGGATGGGCATCACTGGTCCCTGTCGGCGCTGGATGTCCCGGTGGGGGGAAGCCAACGTAAAAGGCCTCCCAATGAGGCTGTTGAAGGGAGAACAGAAAGAGCTGCTGGTTCTTTGGGAAGATTATCCCCTATGGCAAAATGTGTGTGTGTTGAATAATCTGCAATTTGGCTTATTCTTCCCAGTTTTCTACCACACAGAGCACTTTCCCTTTCCCCTGCCCGGGGCGATGTTGCTCCCAGCCCTGCAGTCCCTCACCCCCGGGGGGATGCCCAAAGGGGAGCAGCAGAACAGACACCCTCACTTCATCCTCCCCACTCTCTCTCTGAAGGATTTCTCACCCTTCTCTCTCTCAGCAAGGCCAGGTGTAGCCCACTTCAGTGCATTTTTCCCCCCCGAGGAGCTGTGCTGCACACCTCTGTCCTCTCGAACCGCAGCAAAACCCGCTCACAGGCACAGTTTGAAGCTGAAGAAATATTAAGCTGCTCAGTTTTCCTTGTCTGTGTGCTATAAATGGAGGAGGAAGGATTAAAAGTTCCCACAGTCTGGAGGTAGCTAAATCTGCTAAATATTGTATGACTGTCTTTTTCCATCAATAATTCAGCAAAACCCGGGTCCAAAGTGACAAAGCTCTGGCTTGGACAGCTGTAGCTGGAGGCAGAACAGAAAGGCTTTGAGCCAATTGTGGACTTGGTGCTTTGTTGACTAAAAAAGGCTGAAGAACACCTGAGGTCCCTGCAGTCATTAAAAGGGGAGAGAAAAGAGCAGAGCAAAGCAGAATGTTGCTGCAGAAAAGGCAAAGTACGTTTGAAGCCTCACTACAATTGTACTGATGGATGTGAGGGTGATGAAGATCTGCTGCGGCACCGCGGTGCTGCCCCGAGACGCCGGGTTAGTTCAGCAAGGTACCGGACATAATTTTATCCCATTTGTGTAACGAGATCACTTAGCCCCTGCTCTGCTAATCACCACAGTGCATGCAGAGAGGGGAAGGTGGGATGTGGATCTCTGGCACCTGGAGGAGCAGGTATTGATCCAAGCGATGCCCATGGGAGGGAGCAGGAGTCAGGCTGTTATTCCATCAGGGCATCTCTCCATCCTGGGTTCCCCAGCCTGTGCCATGGGATGTGCTGGGGCTGTTCATCCTGGAGNCACTGCCCACACACCTGGGACCTCAGCAGTGGTTGAGGAGCTCTCTCTCAACCATTCATGGAGGTGCCAGATTAGTGTCAAGGGAGGGTACTGGAAGATGAGTGTGTTCTTCCACCAAGAGCTTGAGGAACAAATCACAAACTGAGTGAACTGGACTGTGGGCGAAAGCTTCCTGGCTGTGCCAGGTGGAGGGTTTTTAAAAGTATTTCAAGTATGTGCAGGGCTTTTTATGTCTCTGTTCCTTTTAAAATTTTTTTCCAGTTTTGCACTAACATACCAGAGTGAGAAAACAACTCTAGTAGGAATTTTAAGTGAATTTGATCTGTTTTTCTGGGTGGGAAATGTGTCAAAAGTGATTTTTTTGGAAGGAAAATGATGCTTTGCTCCATATCTGTCCTGTATCTCTTCCATAGGTATTTTCTTCAATCCTTTTGTTGTTATCAGGGGATGTATTCTTACAATTCTCACTTTTCTTCAGAAAAAGAACAGCAGATAATTCAAATGAAGGAGCGAAGGGGTGGTTCTGTTAGGCAGTAGATGCCTGTAGCCATAAGGAGGACGTGTCAATCCCTTTCAATCACTGTGAGAAACTGAGCAAATGCTGGGAAGAAGATGAAATTACTGAAGGGCTGTTGCCAGCCAAGGAGCCACGGGGCTTTGCTGCTAAGCACCTGATCAGGCTTCGGCCCTTGTAGGCTCAAAGTCAAAGTATTTGACTTATAAACCCAACTCTGCCTTCTGAAACTTGGTTCTTGACAGCTGCAAATTGAACCTCCATCTGGAACGGGTTCGTGAGTTGGTCCTAAAAATCCCCAGGCTATAAATTCAAGAATCTCTTCCTTTGTGTTTCCTCTATTTCTAGAATTTCAAATGAACCTGGTGCCGGAAAGAGCAGAATATTCAGTTCACGGCTCTGGTCTTCATAATCACAAATTGTTCTTGCAGCACTTCTGGCTGAAGTGAGCAGATGATAAAGGCCTCGTCTCATGACATTTTCAGCCTGATTTTATGCTGCTACTCAGTCTGGAGCAAAAAAATAAAATTTCTTTTCTTGAATTCTTATCTGAACTTCATTTATACAGAGGTTTTTAGTGCCTACTAACCTGCAAACCTCCAGTGTGTGTGTGAGCAATCCTGTTTAAATTTAAGCAGCAATGAAATGACTCAGATGAATAACTCCAGAAGATGAGTCCCTTCAAGGTGTGCGGGTAAGAATCGGATCATTTCTGCGAGCTCTGCTTGGACTCAGTGATGCTTCTGAGAGCAGAGAGTGAGTGAGCTCCTGGTTGGCATTCCCATGCCAGGTGTGTCTGCTCTTCCAGTGCCTTCACAAAGCCCGTGGCAGTGATGGGGTCAGCCTGTGGGTGAGCAGGGCATGGCCCTCAGACCCCAGTTTTTACTCCCAGTTCTTACTGGGGGTCACTTCAAGTTTTTTCCTCCTGCCCTGGGACCTGCCCCAAGCCCTGTAAGGTCCTCAGGGCTTCCAGAAAGACGTGGAGCCTGTGATTAGGTCAGGATCCTGCCGGGCTGTCATCCCGGGTACCCTGAGAGCAGGGGCTGCCTTGGCAATGTCAGGTTGAAATTCAATGTGTTTACAACCCAAATTGTCACAGCTCCCTCCGCAATATACCTCAGATTAAGGCCTTTCCTGCTGCTGGCTTTTAAGTAAATCTGTGTTATACGAGTGGCTGATGCAAATAACCAGTTTAATACGAAACATTTTCCTTTAAGCAACAGGTTAAGGATGCGAGTGGTGTATTTCCTTGAATGTGCTGTAGCTGCATTATATATTTCACTTACATTTTAATGTAATTATAGGTACAAATTGTTCACATTTGGTCTCATGAAGCCCTGAAAAGTTATGTCTCGTGAGTCAGCGTGTAATTTCTTGCTGCACAAATTGCAGAATTATGCACTGAAGCTGAGTACATTGAATAATGGTAATTTACAATTGAATTCCTATGGATTTACATATTACAATCACATTAATGCCAAAGGAATCCACAATATTGTCAAATAGGTTAATAACGGTTGCTGTTAGCACAGAGAATACTGGTGGAATTAATGATTAACCACTTACTTGAAATGTGTGCAAAATTATGCAGCTACCTTGAAATTATGAAAATGACAGAAGTGTCATGGAGAGAAGATGCTGGGAAGTGCCTGGATGTCTCTGTTAGGGAGGGTTGCCCCAGCACGGTGCTGGGTGGTCCTGGGGAGCATCTGAAGCCTGCTGGGCTCTTGTCACTCTTGGAACTGCAGAGTTCTTCCTGCTTTCCCATCTGCTTCTTGTCACTTAGGCTTGTCCTTCTGCTGTCCCCCCTCTTCCTCTTCCTCACACCTTTCTGGCAGCAGATAGTGACATCCTCATCCTTGTGTGCAGCCAAACAAGTCCCTCCTCATCGGGTCTCCACTGTGAAGTCAACTGTTCATGAAGTCCGGTTCTTGCAGGACTCCTGGTGACTTCTGGGCTTGTGAATAGCCTGGCCTTCTCATCCTGCTCCTCCCCAAAATACAGCCTGTCCGTGGGGTGCTGTGGAGGTGGGAACTGAAGCCAGGTGTTGATGAATCGGTACTACATGAAGATTAAACCTTAGTTCTAGACCCAGGAGGCTTTTTTTGGTGTTAACTCAGGAGGTTTCAGTGCAGGCTCCTTCCAGCGCTGTTCCCTTGGCTGTGCTCAGCCCAGGAGAACTGGTCCCTTCTGGTGCCCACTGGGATGGGACCACAGGGTCCTTGAGCAGAGGTGACTCCAGCCTCTGTTCCTCAACACCGTTAATTGAGCTAGTGCAGGGTGTGGACAGCCTCCAGCTCTGCCATCCCCTGCTCCCACTGTGCACTGCCTGAAAAACTTGGGCATGTTATAACTTCTGTGAGCTGATGGAGAAGTCTGTCTGTCTGTCCTGAGCAGGGCGTGCAACCAGCACCTTCTGGAGAGCAGGGAGGAGAGAAACGGGTGGCTCTGCAGATGGATGGGGCTGGTTATTTGTGCAGTCATTAATATTTAACTGTCCTTTTTCACAGGCTGTTACCACTTGAATTTGTAGCGTGTCAAAGATTGCCTGCCCCGGGTGAAACATAGATTAGATCCTGGCAGGCTGGAAAGGTGCTCAGGTTTTGTTTTCTGGATCAAATTGCAGGCAGTGTATTTGGGACATGTTTAGAACCAGAAAGCGCTCAGCCCTGGACCTTGGCAGCCTGGGCTTTGTGTTCCCCACATTTGAGCTGGGGGAAGACTTGGCATCAGGGAAGAAGTTGGAATATTTTTGGTGTGGTTTTGTTTTCCCCTCCTGCTCAGCATTACATTTGGGCTGTAGGAGTGTATGTTGGTGTTTCAAAGGAGGACCTGGTTGTGCTGACTGTATCCGTGGGGATGACCACAAACCCATCACACTGACCAAAACATTGGGACTTCATGCTTTAGCTTAAAAAGAGAGAAGGGAAGGATGAAATAAAAGAGGTTTGTTTATTCCTGCTCCATTCTGAGCCCAGTGATCACTGTCTGTTAGAAAGGATCCTAGGTGAGAGTGCCTGGCTGCCAAAGGTTGGAGAAAAAAAAAGATGTATTAAAAAATCATGACTTTGTGAAATAGGAAAAAGAATTAGTCCATGACACCACCTGGTCTCTGCATAAGGGAATGTCTCAGAAGCCAGCTCCAGAGAGCGGCTGGCTTGCCTTCCTCACCAGGAAAATAAAAGCACACTCAAGCTTTGATTTAGGACAACCTTTTGATGAACAGGAAGGGTAAAGGAAAAATATTCTTCTAGTCAATTTGCACATTTTATGGGGATCTGTCTGGAAGGTGGCTGTTACAGGAAGATAAGGATTCTAATTTTGTAATTGAGTGCACTCTGAAAAGACAATTAGGAGCTAATGTGATAAGTAATTGTAAATTATAACAGCAGAAGAAGCCTGATTCACAGCACTCTGTGAAAACTGTGTTTGTGCATTCAAACGCTGCGTCTGTACTTCTATTTCCCCTGCGTGTACATTTTATTTAATAAAGCTGGAATAAGATTTCGGTGTAGTTTTGGTTTAGAAAACAGGAATCCAGAGGTGCTGGGATGCAGATGGATCTCAGCCTCATGCTCATCCTGGTGCAGTGCTGGAAGGGTGCGAGGTGGGATGATGACTTGGCAGTGCTGCCAGGACAGAGCTGTGTGGGGATGGTGCCCGGTGTCTCCAGCCTCCTGGCTCTTACAGGATTTGCTCCGTGTCTCTTCCTCAGGGGTAAATGCCCAGGTCTGTGGAGAGCAGGAGGATGTGCTCCCTTCCTCGTGTGCCCTCTGTGCCTTGCTGTGGACTTTCCACATGGTAAAAGCAACCAGTTTATATAGTTTGTTAAAATATCTGTTCTGTGATCCATGTGATTAAAAACATTTCCTAAGATTCTGGTGGCAGCAATAATGATTCAGTTGATGAAAATATAGTTTTCTTACTTTGCCTTATTAATGCCAATGCCTTTTTCAGAGTATTAATAAAAATACTTTTTCAACTGTCACAACAATAATTTTATATAAGGGAAAGACTGTGCAAATGAAATGGAATACTGAAGTGAGCGACTTCCTAATGTTAGATTTGGGAAAGGGCCCATAAGAAATGATCCTTGTCTGTTGGAAAGACCCTGTAGGATCACTCTGCAGTTGTCCTGAACTCCCAGCCAAGCTGTAACACTGGAGTCTGAAATTCACTGTAGGAAATGGCCCTGTTCTTGGGTAGGGAGGAGGGAAAACTGTGATTAGTTCATCACTGACATCAGCCGAGTGCTTGAATCAATCAGAGCTGTCATATTGCTTGTCTCAATATCCCCCCTCGGCAGGCTCAGGACTGCCTCAGATGCAGCAGGGCCAATTTGGCAGGTGCTAAACCTGCAGTAATTTCATGTATCAGCGTTTTTTCACTTCACAATAAAACCTGAACAGTGGTGGAAGCTGCTGGTACCTGGAGCCTTTAGTGCTGCCATAAAACAGCACGGCAGGAGAGTCGCCGTGAGCGGAGAGGGGACGGGTGCTGGGGAAGCTCTTACACCCAGCCTCCAACAGCCGGGGGCAGAGCCCAAATGTTGTCTCCTCTGGAGCTTGGTTGGTGAAGGATGAAGGACCATGTTGTGGTTGAGTTGAAAATAGGCTGCCGTGGTGCAGTCCCTTGTGTAAAGCCAAACTTCCTGGGTGTTGTGTGCACTTCCCTGTTCAGAGCTCCCTGAACTGGTGTGGGAAAGTCCATGTTTGTGGGAAAATGATCAAACCAATCTCTGCCTGGATGAGGGAGCATGGGTGTTAGGGCCGTGTCTCTGTAACCTCACGCTGGTGGATTCCTGCTTCTGAAAAAGGACGGGGCAGGATTTGAGACTCGTGTCTTCTCTGCAGGTGATGAAAGTGCAAATCCAGCGCAGGGGAGCTGAAGGCAGGTCTGTTGCTGTATTTAGATACTTGAACCTCCCCCTGCTGGCCCAGGCCAAGATTTGAGTACTTGAATTCCTGGAATTCTTGATATTGAAGTAAAAATCCAGCAGTGAGTCCACGTTTGCAGTAACAGAGATCTGCGTGCAGCTGTCCTGAAGACTTCTGTGGGTGGTTGTACATACGAGCCCATGGCAGCTCTGAGGGTTTAGGTGTCCCCTTTCAAAAATGGGGATGGATTTGTGTGAAATGACTGCTGTCAAGTGAGTGTGATGGGAATCACCGGAGCCTTTTGGTGACAGTCGCTGAGGAGCAGAGTAAGAGCAGGTGAGGTTCTGCTGGAGCTGGACGTGGCAGGAAAGCAGCAGCAGCGATGCTGCTCCTAGTTATAGGCAGCAATCTGAATCAGAGGGATTAATCTGTATCAGTCTCTCCTGAACTGGACAGACAATTTACATAAGTAAAACGTTTCAGGGTATAGCTGCTGCTGATGTGGAAATCACTGCGAGTACCTGGAGGCTGGGGCCATCCCCTGCTGCTGCTCCCAGATGCTTTTGGCTAACGCTACTTTATGAACCTCATCGAGGAGCACTTTGCTATTAAACCCTCCCTTGACTGTAGAGTGATTTAATTACATTCAATTAAACATCTCTTGCTCAAAAAGAAAGAAAAAAAAAAAGTAAAAATCAAGATTCATTTCATTGATGAGAAGAATTGCAAATGTCATCTAAAAATGGTGCTGAATCAGATCCCTCTGGGACGTTGGCTCCATCCAGAGGAGCTCCCTGGGCTTCAGGTTGTTTATTAGACAATAATAGCTCTGTTATTTCTTTCTCAAGCAGGTAAAAGCCTTCTGGCAGTTCTGCACTGCTGGCATTCCTGTCACGTCCAGAACCTCTTACTGACGTTTTAGCTTCCTGTATGAGACGAAGCATTAAAATTTACAAGGTTTTAGGCTTTGTGAGACACTGCAAACCATGGTTCTTGTGAAAATACAGGTGTTATCACACATGGTGTACATACGTGTGTGTGTATTCACAAGGACTACACGAATTCTCATACATATACATACATATGGATGAAAAATCATGGGTTGCTTGGGGATAGACAAGGGGGGAGAAACTGGGTTAGAGCAGTGTGGCATCACCCACCAGTGGAGCTGCAAGAGACCACCTCAACACATGGATTTCTAAAGTCTGGTGTCAAGAGATTGGAATGAGGGAAGAGAAGGGAGAAGGGCAAGGATGGAAGAGAAGGGAAAAACGTCAGAGAGAAGGATGGGGCGAAGGAGGAAGTTTAGAAGCAGCACTGAAAACTTCGAGGTGAACGTCATGAAGGGTTGAACTCATTTGTTGTGTGGCCTCTTCTTGGGCAGAGGAGGAGCTGAAGGGAGGGTGGTGTCCTGAATTAATTGAATTGATGCTCAAGCCCACAGGCCACAATTAAATTCGGAATCTGACCTTGTCCAAATGGGTTTGGTACCTGTGCCCCGAGCTCCAATGTCTATGGAGTCAACCAAACGTGGTGCTGTCATCGTACTTCTCATGTCAAAGAGTGAGGAGAGATTACAGGTGTTTTAGTTTGAGGTATCACTGCTTGTGTGCCTGGTACTTACTTTTACATACAGGCAGAGTAATAATCGACTTCCATTAAGACTAATGCTGACAACTGTTGATTTACCACAAAGAGTATTTCGATTAAATTTAGCATTTTGGATGGGATGTGATAATTATCTGGTGCTGATGTTCCATTTTGCAGGCCTGAAGTTTACAAACAAATCCCACATCTTTGTTAGGCGCATTAGCAGTTGAAATACCCCTGCTAAATCACTGTCTGTGGGAATGGTAAATCTCTGCAATCAATCTTGCTTTTCTTTAAAAGTAAATCTAGGAGGAATTTGCATAATTGGCCGTGCTTGATTAAAGTCTGGTGTATAATGTTGTCTTTCCAGTGCACTGCTACCTGGAATCGTGGTCAAGTGTCAACATGCAGCAGGTAAATACAAGACAAGCATTTAGCAGAGGGTGCAGCTGATCTCACGGGGTGAGGAATGACACCTTGGGGTGTTATAATTGGAAGTGGCTTTGTAATTTGGTGGGGGGCTCTCACTGTGAAGGATGAGAGAGGAAAGGGTGGAGCTCAGTTGCATCAAAAAGGCTTTAATTTGCACTGAACTTTGAAGTGAAATTTGCACCAAAAAAGTGCTTTAAAGCACAGTGAGGACGATGGAAATGAAGAAGGCTCTCCTCATCCTCTTCCCTGTTTCCTTGCCTGAGACTTCGAACAACTTAGATGGGAGAGAGCCTGATGTTTTTCAGGTCTGTGTGCATCTGTGTGCAGCTTCAGTCAGTTTAATCTCTGAAATGCAGGTTAGTTCTGTCTTTTGTAGCTGGCTGGGAGCCATCTACAGCCAACAAATGCAGTGGCACTTTGATAAGTGATAAAGAATGCAGTTCTGATTTGGGCACTGCTCTGTGAGACACCAGTGCCTCGCACTGGGACAGCGTCTTTCCTTACGACGCAAGGTTTATAAGGAAGATTTTCTTTCCCTGTGAGTCTGGAAACAGATGTAACAAGTGGTACCTGCTTTCCAGCATCTTCTGTGCTCGGATAGATGCCTTATGAGGCCGTTGCTGCAGGTGCTGTGAGGAGGTTGCTGTAAATAAACCTTGGGCTTTTACAGGGAAACCCTGTTGGTGTGGCTGAGAATCTGTATTTGCCCTCTCTGAATAGTGCTGTCTGCTGCACTGAATCGTAGAATGGTTAAAGGGACCTTAAAGACCGTCCAGTTCCAACCCCCCTGCCCTGGGCAGGGACGCTTCCCACCAGAGCAGGTTGCTCCAAGCCCCATCCAGCCTGGCCTTGAACCCCTCCGGGGATGGGGCAGCCACAGCTTCTCTGGGCAACCTGTTCCAGTGCCTCACCACCCTCACAGTGAAGAATTTCTTTCTAGTATCTCGTCTAAATCTCCCCTCTTTCAATATAAAACCATTACCCCTCATGCTACTACTACACTCCCTGATAGTCCCTCTCCAGCTCTCCTGGAGCTCCCTTCAGATCCTGGAAGGCTGCTCTAAGGTCTTCCCGGAGCCTTCTCTCCTTTAAATAATAAAAGGAATGCTCCTTTAATGCCAGCAGTTCCTTTTGAGGAGGTAACAAGAACATCCTCCAGCACCCTGGCCATTTCATAAGTCGTGCCTGGTGGGCCAGAAGTGACTGATGTGATGTGAGTGCTGAAGTGTGACGTCCTCAGCTGTCAGCTGGGAGGGAGAGGAGTTCAGACGAGGCCACCAGCGCGATGAGAGCACTGATGGTGGTGCCAGGGAGCTGTGCTGCACGAGAGACCCACATGAGCATCTTAAATTGCAGAAGGAGCATGAAGTACTTCATTTCCATCCTCCTCTGTGTCTCCTGGGGAATCTCTGAGCTGTTGTGAATGGGGTTCACGCTGTGGCCAGGGACTTCACTGCTGCTTTCAGAAAAAATGTAGAAATTGCCTGGTGGAACCAAGGAATTATCACACAACACTGTACGTAGGCAGAGCTGGGATGTTTTATTTTTGTTTCTTTTTGAACCATGACCATACCATTAAAGACAAACTTAATTCATCATCGTTTTCCCCTTGAAAGAATTAGCCATGCCTGTTTTGTATCCCAATTCCAGCCCTTTCTTTATGTTCAGTCTGCTGGGGATTTGACGTGCACGACACATCAAAGAATCGAGTTGATGGGATTTCTGTCACTTTTCTAACGTAACACATTGTATGAAATAACTTAATCTGTTCCTGTATTGTATATAATGTGTTGTAAAACGCCTTTGTCCCCCTGCCAGAGTAAATGCTGAGTCTTGCTGTTGTCACGGCGTTGCAGATTAGTGCATGAACTCACTGGGAGAGGAGGAAGGAAGAGGAGGAAGGGTTGTATGGGTTCCCATGGTGGACAAAGCCCATTGTGGGAGAGCTGCTGTTCTTGGTGTCCGTTTGTCTGTAGCCCACTTGTGCCCGTGCACTGATGGGCTGGGAAGGCTTGTGAATGCCTGGGGATTCTTCTCTAGAGCCTTGCTCAAGGATTTTTTCAGGTCCTTTCATTCAGTTCCCAAGAGAATGAGCTGATCCACAAGACACGTGCTGGTCTTTAAAGCTTAACAGGTGAATTTTTGTTTCTGCAACATATTGATCAGTGATCTCACTACTTCTGTGGACACCAACACCAGTGGCTTTGCTGAGTACCCACTCTGGGTGGCTTCTGGGAGGGAAGGCTTGGAGCCCTCCCGGTTCGGTGTGATGCTCGGTGGTACCAAGCTCTGTGGGTAGCAGACAGACGTGGTACAGCACTCGTTAAACGGGTGCTACTAATTATCTGACAGAGCTGTGCAAGGGCAATGATTCATGGAGTGTGGGTTTGGTGAAGAGGGGCCTCCCATGACTGGGACACTGGAGTAATGAGTTCTGGCGTCCCTACAGTGATCTTAATTGCATGCTGTGACATTTAATGGCAACCAGCTGATCCCCCTTCAAGGGGAGGTCAGTGTCTGTAGGTGTTTCTCTGGCAGGGAAGGGCACACGTTCAGCTCTGCTCTTGGTGGCCACACCTGATGATTACCCTGAGGAACCAACTGTCAAAAAGGCACTACTCATCACCCGTCTCATTTAGGCTTTAATAAAGTGTATGACCCAAAGTCTTTCAGTTGAGTTATGCAGATGCAGTGCCCTGTGCATTTAATTAGGGTGCTGGAAAGCCAGTAGGATTTAAATCTCTGACTTCCCTTGTAATCTCAACCCACCTTGTGATGCCAAAACAGTGGGTGCCTTGTGGGGAAAGTGGCCACCTTCTTGGTCAGTGGAGGACTCAGATGGATGAGCCTTTGTGTGTGTGTAGATATATAAATCCATATAGATATATATAAATGCATATATATATATCTGTGATAAAAAGCAGCAAAAGAGGCTGAGCTGATGAGGTTCAGCCTCTGTGGGTGAGACGTGGCCGGGGTTTGAGAGGGGCACGGGAGGGCTGTGGAGCACTTAGAAGCATAAAATCCTGGATGAAGATGTTAGCATTGGATTCTGTGCTATGTTGGTTTCTTCCCAGGTCCAGAACCCCACCCTTTTTGCTGTCAAGAAAAGAGATTTGTTTCAACAAATTGGGCTTTAATTTAAAACTTGAGTCTTTCGGATTCTTGGAGAGGATCAGCACCCAGCACATTAGTCCAAGTGATGGGGAGTAGAAACAATTATTGTGTTGTGAGAAATGGAAAATATCTGATTCTCTGCAAAAGATTATCAATAGTAAAAACTTCAGCAGCCACCAGCCGGGCAGAGTTCTGAACTGTACATTTTTTCCATATTACCTGGGAAGATAAAATTATATGCATTAAAACTGCTATAATAATCCTTTTTATTTATTTTTTTTTATTTTTTAACTATTGGAAAATTGTTCCCTGCAGTTTTTCTCTAATGCTTTTTTCCAGTCCAGTTTCAAATGACCCAACTGATAGGTTTCCAAGACTGATTTAATGCCTAAATTGTAGGTATTAAATCTCTCCTTGAATTCCTGGCTCAGCAGCAGAATTGAGTCACAATTCTCACATATTAAAAATTAAAGCCCAGATTTCCTTTGCAATTTGCATCTCCAGAAATCCTGTTCTGCCTTTATTTTACCCCCTACCACCACTTTTTTTTTTTTCTTCTTCTTTTTTCTTTTTTAGAGTTGGGAAGCTCCTTTGAGATTCTGTGTTCCCAAAGCAAAATCCATGTTAGTCTCTGGGTGGGAGAGGGCAGGAGACCCTTCCCTGGGCTCGGGCACACCTGGGGTGCAGGCAGCTGCCAAGGTAACGGTTTGGTTATCAATTTCATTATCAATTTCTGGGGGAGGAAAGGCAGCATGAAGTAAGAAGACAAGGTGTGTGCTGTAGTTCTGCTTTGAAAACCATCTAACTAGGGGAAAATATTCCAGAAGCAAAGAGAAGCAGCTCGTGCTGCATTATGCTGAGTTTCCCCCTGACTTTATTGCCTTTATTCTGCTGCAGCTACAGAAAACTCATTTAAAGTATGAAACTTCTTTGGCGTGGGTTCTTTGTATTGATGAAACAGAGCTGACTTTCTCTGGAGAGCCAGGATGTTATTAAAGCACTTAACCCCGCGCTGCTGTGGCTATCAATTATACCCTTCATTTACACTATACAAGGCTGACGGCTTGTTTGAAGTTCAAGAGGTTTTTTTAATGAGATGTTAATTGAGTACACCTGCAGTTGGCTAAAATTTTCATGGACAATTAAGTGTGATCTTTTTTCCCTTCCTAAATTCTTTGGTTTTCCTCAGTTCCTGTTCTGTACCTCAGTAAATGTGCTCAGTGTAGGAGCATGGACTTTCCATAGGCACCATCTCCAAGAATAATGGACTGGCACTTCACACCTATTGTCTGGGTCTCGTGGAGGGCTAAAGCTCTGTGCCTCATGGTTTGATCAAGCTGGAAACCATTTGTACTCCAGCAACCAAACTGCCTTGCGAGGGAAGACCCCAGTCTTGGAAAGCCACCGTGGTCCCTCAGCATCCCGAAGTAACTCCTGTGTCCTTCTCTGCTGCCTCCCAAGGTGGGTCTGACCTGGAGGTCACAGAAGTGCCTGGGTGAGCACTTGGGTGGAAGAGAATTGTCAAAACGTAGCATGCTTTTGCTTCTGTTCTTCTACTGCTGCCTCCACCTTTGTTAAAAATACAGAAACTTATCAAAGCGGGAGATAAAAGTAGAATTTGTTGTGCAGTGGTTTGTGTCACAGGTTTAGAGTGTAAACATTTGGCTCCAGCTCTCCTGGATAAACTTTATGACAGTGCTATGGCCTCACGTCTCAGCAGTTCTTGCACAAATAAAAAATCTCGCCTTCCATCCACATAAAATGTTGTTTTTTCCTGGACTTCCTTTGCAGTTCTGCAGTTCAGCATATCTGAAGGTCAGCATCACTGGACCTTTTGACTTGATGTTTGCAAACGTTCAGAGGAGAAACAAGTCACAATGGGAAAACAATAAACATTTAGAGGTTAAATACTGTATTAGTCTGGTAAGGACCTTTCCTCAGCCTGGAGAAGGCTGAACTCGTAGAATTTCCCTCTGCAGGGAGATGTCTTGGCCACCGTCCTGTGGAGGAGCCAAGGTGAGGAGGAGGGAGGGATGTGGACACAGCTGTTTTCCCAAGGGATGCAGTTCTCCTTTGTGTGGAGCAACGGAGTGTTCCCTGTGCTGGGAAGCAGAGGGCAGGGGGCTCTGGTGGTTTATTGGGATGAATCCTCCCCTCTCTGGGGCTGAGGTCCAGGAGGCCTCAGCAGAGCAGGGATGTCCATCTGCTTCCCAGGCTGCTGTGGTGGCTCCCGAGAACAGGGTGACACAGGAGGGCACTGCTGCTTGTGCTTCCTCAGCTCTTTGTTTACATTCAGATTTTGCTTTTGAGTGAGAATGGGTTTTTGTGAGCCCTGCAAACCTGAGTGCTTTGTTTAATGTTTGTCTGGATGGCAACTGAAAAGTCAATAACTGGTGAAGTCCTGTTTTCTGTGTCGTTAACTCCGGTGAGAGAGTGTGAAAACTCAAGCGTGGAAAAAAAAGTCTGATCACAAATAATGTCCTGCTTTATCTTTTGCTTCAAGCAAGTAATTTTTGACCTGTGATCTATGGACCTTTTGGGTTTTCTCTCTTGCTTCCAAGGGGTTCAGAAAAAGCCAGTTTATATGCAGAGTCTGCAGATGTGAACATTCCAGCCTCTCACTGGAACATTTTTTAGGGTCCATAAATCAGAAGATTGAAAACCCCTTCTCTAAACATACTGAGTATACAGCAATTTTCCAGAAGAAAAGACTAAAGTGATTTGTTAGGATGCAAACCACCTTTAGCAGCCGATCCCCCGGGGTGTTTGCTGCAGGCTCCGCGGGGCTCTGCAGCATGGGATGCTCCGTGCCCTTCCCGCGGTTATGGACCTGTACCTGGGATGGGATGGGGTCGGTGCTGCTGCTCCACCATCCCTGGGCAGAAAGCTGGGATGTGCCAGAGGCCTCTGCCAGAAATCACCCACTAATAAATCCAAGGAAGGTTTTGAAAAGCCTCCAAGGAGGCAGGTGTTCAATCTGAAACATGCTGGTTTCACCTGAATGACTGTGTCCTGCAATGCTGGGATACAGGGATGGATTCTGCCCAGCCTCAGCAGGGGCTGTGTTGCAGTGACCCCTGTTCTGCCTGTTCCTGTGGTGGTCAGTGTTGTCCCCTGCCCTACAGGCACTGAGCTCTGTCACCTCAGGAGGAAACTAACTGCCAGGATCATAACAATGTTGTTGATTCATCTTTTTACATGTAGGAATGACTCTCCTGATAAAGACAATTTTGTTGGTTTTGTGGGCTTGGACCAACCTCCAAGATGTTAAAATCCTTTGAATTCCTTTCTTTTCCTTGATTTCTTGCCATGGATGGGACTGAACAGGTCCTCACAAAGATGCTTCTCTCCGTTTGCCACCGCTCTCCTGGCTCTGCTGAATTCAGTCAGTTGCAGACTGAAAAGATGAAAAATGGCCATGGCAGCTCTGCAGAAGTTTCCCCAAAGGTGGAGAACAACTTCATAACTCAGACTAGGTTCAGTGGAGAATGTTTGTGGCCCTTAATTGGAGCAACATAGTTATCTTAATGTAGCCATTCTTCTGAATTAACTTTAAATAGCATTTTTATTAATGATGATCATTATGTATTTGTGAGAAATCATTTGTTCCTTCAATATTTTCTAATTGTATCATGATTTCCAGAGCTGACAATCTGAAATAACCCAAATCAACCCTCTTCAGAAGAACAGATCACTTCTTTAATGTGACACAGATGATAAAGAAAAATTAGATCCTACTCATTTGCTGGGCTGTAGTCATTATCACTGCACATTGAGATCTCAGTGCTTTGTGCCATGTCGGTCTCTGCTCCCCACAGAAGATCCTGTTTCATGTTGTCTGGGTTTCTCACCCACACTCAAGGGGGACCCAAACCTCTCCTGTTGTGTTGTTAACTGCTTCAAAACAAAACTTGTGTGGCACTGAAGACAGGACCGTGCCAGGATGGGTTACCCCTAGAGCTATTTGGCTTCAGCTCCAGCCAGGCATTTGCTGGTGTCAGAAACCCCAGAAGGTGGATTTGGACGTGTCCAGGCTTTTCCTGACTGGTGCCACCTGAGCCAGCTGTCTGGAGAAGGGGAGTTCAGAGCTAGCCAGGATGGATGCAGTCCAAAGGAAGGGAAGCTTCAAACAAACCCCCTGCTGGCTCCGTTCGGCTTTGACTGAGTCCCAGAAAGAGATTTTTTTGTTTTTTTTTCAAAGCTTCATTTTCGGTGTCTTTTGAATGTGAAACCAGATCTGATGATTATGGGTTGGAGTGACTTTGGAAGAACAGAGATGATCTTCCTTTGCTGGCTAGTTCTGGGACCTGGTACTCTGCTGAGACTGTCACTGAGATAATTTATTGAAAGAAATCCGTCTGTGACATCCTTGAAGGCAGCTGCTTTCAGGAATCAGGAAGGTGCTGAAGCTTTTTTTCCTTGCAGTACATCCCAGGTGCTGTAAATGCGCAGGGCATGGGAACGTGGTGTGAGGTGGGGGTCAGACCCTCGTCCCTGGCAGCAGCCTTGGATGGGACAGCAATTTAGCTCTTGTAGATAATGTGTAGTAGCAAAATATCTGTGTAAGGTCTTGTGCTTTCCTAAATACCTTAATTTGCCAGACACTTCAAGCCTCTGCTGAAATACTCTGGAGAATAATTTTTGCAGCCAGGCCTTCAGCTCTTCTTCTCTTCCTTCTCTTGGGAAAAGTTTCATCTTATAAAAATAGATGCTTCAGGGTTTTTTTCTCATTTTCCAGGTGGGTTAATATTCAAAAACACTTTTTTTTTTT